>CABHPQ010031279.1:0-12602 GCA_902168405.1 Peromyscus aztecus
TTTTTTTTTAATACCATTGTAGCTCCCATGTCAAACCCTTTAATTTACAACTTGGGAAACAAAGTTGTTAAATTTGCTCTGAGAAAAACACTCATCAGGAAAGTGTTTTGAATATAAATATTGTTTCTGTGAATGGATGTGCAGTATAAAAAGAGTTTTCTCTTTTGAATAAAAATTTGATGGTAGCTTGTTTATACTTCTTTTTTTAACCATAGAGTAGAAAATATGAAAATGTCTATATTTAGTTATTTTAATCATTTTGGTTATTTAATCATAGATTTTGTTTGATCAAAATAAGCATGATTTTTTTCTTTTTACCACTTTTGCTCTCTAAGAATAATATGTATCAAATGATTGCAGGTATGGATATGAACAGACGTTTATTTGTGTTTACGGTCCACTCAACAGGAAGGAATTCAAGTACGCTACTGTAAACCTCGCTAACTACCTGTGGCTGAAAGAAGGCAGACTTGAGAAGTGAACCTACTATTGCCAGGTTCCTAAACCAAGATAAGTTTTGCCTTTTGAAAAAAATTTTATAAACTTTATTATTAGAAATCTTGATAATAAATAAAAGCATTACACACCAAAATTAACTAAAATCTATACATTTCTGGAACAATACAGATGGAATAAGTATTTTGAACAGGTGTTGTAGAGCTCTGCAGTGAACTTTTTGCTTTCACCATGGAATATATTTTTATATACTTATTCACCACCCAAAATGAAAAATCCACTAAAAAACTAAAAAAATTAATAGCCCCTTAATAATTCATATCCATTACCTGCATTCAACCCTTCATAATCCTCTAAAACCCTTTCTTTTTCTCTTTTCCACATGCTTATTGTACTCACATGTAATTCTGTTTACAAGTGTACATATATTATTGATTAGATTCTACATGTAAGGGAGAATATTTTTTTCTGAGATTTTTTTATGAACTTGCTTAACAGTATATGTTCTAAACCATCCATTTCCTCCAAATTTTGTGATTACATTCATATTTAGAGCTGAATAGTATGTGTATATGTGTGTGCATGTGTGTGTACATGTATATGTGTCTATATATAAAATGCCAATCTTTTGATAGCCATTCATCTGTTGATGGACAGTTAAGCTAATTTCAATTCATTGCTATAATGTATAATTCATCAATAAACATGGGAGTGAGAATATCTTTTGGTAGGGTATAGAGTTGTCTGAGTATATATATGTCCAGGACTGAGCAAGTTTTCTAAGAGCTTATCTTTATACCCATAGATAAGTGTAGCTTTTACATACTCATAAAATAAACTTCCTTTTTGCAGTAAGGGAGACTGTTGAAGAGATGCATAACTGCATAAAATAGGGACTGTGGGATATTCAGCCCCAAATGATAATTTTGTGACAGAAACCTTACAGCTCAGGGAAGTTTTCTTCATGGAAGGAGCAGAAAGATTGTAAAATCCAGAGACCCAGGATGTTTACTGAAAATGATCCCTAGACATGGCAGGGAAAAATGTACCCATGAACTTTCAACAATATGATTGCCTGAACAAGAACAGCTTAATGAGAGCAGCAATTAATATGCTAATGCTAACAGGGGATTAAGAGTGATAGATTGTTGTGGCTACTGAGTAATGAGAGAATCAGTTTCTTCCCTGGAGGAATTCCCACATAGGTTATTCAATCCTAAATCGTTATCCCTGGCACATGTACATATGACAAAACTAAGTGGACTCAATAGGTTATATATACACATATACATATATCTCTTTCTTTTTTTCAGGTGTAGACTCTGTAGATGCTTTGAAATGTCTTTGTCTATATTCCACAGATTGAGTTAGTCTTTCAGGTATCCACATTGACTTTTCAGCACCCTGAGGAAAAAAAACACAAACACAACCACACCTCCAGTGAATTACTGAATCAGGACCATTCAAATGGCCAGACATATCATCTCTCCAAAGGACCATGACCTTGAATTTTTTCAGGGGAACCCATAAACTTTCTGCAGCAGTAATGCCATCCTTGTCCAAATTTAATTTTTTTAAGTAATAAAATAGAAGATAAAATATTGTAAGGTGTAGCCATACTACCTTACATTTTTAAATAATGTTTAAGTTGTCCAATAGCTCTTTCCACAAAAGACTGACTGAGGGTTATATGGAATTCCTGTGGTGTGTGTTATATCAAACTGTTGGCAAATTTTCTGAAAAGGCTTAGCAGGGTGTGTGGGAGGATTATTATGTTTTAAGATTTTACAGGGGCATAAAATAGTAAAAGCCAGTGCTAAGTCATCTGAAGTATTTAATGAAAATCTTATTTTTTTCCTCATGAAGAATACAAATATAAAGAATTAATCAAATTTTTATTGTTGTAAATAGATTTTTTAATATTTTATAATTTTTAGTAGAAAGCAAAATACTATCCGTATAATGTACAATAAAAGCGAGAGGAAATAGCTCTCTAGCTCTCTTTAAAGCAGCAGCAACAAACTTTTGACATAAAGTTGGACTGTATTTGCCATTGTCATTTATTTTTCCTTGTTGAATGACTGCCAATAGTTAAGGCATCATCTGCCCTTGGAGGGCTGTAGCCAGAGTTAACCCTTGAGTGTGAGCAGCCCAATATCAGCATAGAGGTGACTGGAATAATTAATATCTCATTTCTTTTGAAAGAGAAAGATTGCAGCCTGGCAAGCAGCATTATCATTCTTATATGCTAGTTGTTTAACAATAATCAACCCTGCTTCCTATCAACCATTAGGTGATTGAGAGCCTACAAAGACAAGAAACAAAACCTTGATGTGGCTTGTCAGGCCCCTGTCTAATTTTAGAAAGTTCCCCTGTCTTTTTTTTTCAGAATTTGGTAACTTATGCCATGATTGCAATGCCAATGCACTGACTTGTCCGTAAGTCTCAGGAGGCTCTGTGATCTGTCATGGAGTATCACTATACATGCTTTACCTGTTAACATTTCAAAAGTTATGGGCACATTATTTTGTTGATTTCTAATAGCTTGGTCCTGGAATCTTTCTGAATAATCAATCTTCCACTGTCAATATTCACCCCCAGTAAGATAAACCTTTGTTAAGTTCCTCCAGTCAGAGGGAAGAAAAGCTTTCACAGAAATAGAATCAAGAAGAGACAATGTAAAAGGAGCAGTTGGTTCATACTGAGCATAAGCCTGCTTAAGATCCTAAAGACTCTTAAATGGATATAAGTTTTTAACTCATTACTCTAGGTTATCAGGATTGAGCAGGATTGAGCATTTCACTCAGCAGTAAAAGAAAATAATACTACATCTCCCATCTCTTGGGTTCAATAGAGTCTCTTGCCTGGGAGACCTGTACCATGACATTAAAGGAATTAATTCTCTTATAGAGAGTTAGAAACATCCCCAACAACCTCAGAAAGAAATGCAGCAAAGCACTGAAAAGAAGTTTCCATGTTCTCAGTAACTGCACTTGAAGGATAAGCTTTAGGAGCCAAAGAAATTGGAGCGGAAGGTGAGGGGGCAAAATCAGAGTAAGGAGGAGGAAAACCCTCCATCTCATTACACAGAGAGACACTAGGCAATATAACTTCAGGTTCTAATTCATCTGCTATTCCCAGCATTAGTTTTGCTTTTTCCTGATCATTTTTTAAAATTGTTCACTGTGACCTTTTTATCTATTACTGTTTTTATTTCTTTGCAAAGCTGAAAAGCATCACTAGGAATTTTCTCTGGTTCTTTTGCAATTAATTCTCCCTGAATTGCTCTTCCTAACTGGGACCAAGTTCTGGGATCCAGAGTTTCCTACTCAGGGAAAGATGACTAAAACTCATTAATGAACTCGGGGAATTTCATCAGCTGATGATGTCCTGTTTTAACTCCTTCCTCCAGCTTTGAAATCTGCAAAATTTCTGCAAACAAATGCTATTCCTCAGAACCCACCTGTTCCATCTTTTTACCTCCAATGAATCCTCCTGCCTTATGATTCTTATGTGCATAGGATTCCCAGGAGTTCTTTGTCTTTAAACTTTTTTTTTGTATTTCCTTTTCTTAAATCCCTATATTTTAGGTATCTGTTCCTATCACCACTTGTAAGTGCCCATAGTCACCTGATATGCCCCCAAGAAATTAAACCAGGCTGGTTGCAGGGGCCACAGCAAGACTGTGGCTGTGACAATTTTATTGAGAACAATCAGAATTTGTATACCTTTATACCTATGTAGTGGCAATTGCCAGGATCCATACAGATGTAGTTGCCAAGATATAATGATGTTTGTAAACTTTACAGGGTACACAATATTAATATATAAGACCAAATGTCCTGTCACACTTTCATGCCTGCTTGACTAAGAAGAGAACATACAGAGAAACACAAAGTGGGCTGAATGCTTCACTTCCTCAGGGAGTGCCTCAGTTTCTCAGAAAATTAAAGGCATACAGTACCCTAGAAGCCATGGATTTTAACCTGGAAAATCTATGATGAGTTCCTCTTAAAGCAGTTTCATGATTCCCTGCTTACTACACTTTTCCATTAAGAAGAGTAAGTCCCAGACCTCAGAATGTACTTCTCCATACTGAGATTTCAGTGTTCAAAGGTATTTTGTACAACAAATCTCAGCAGATGATGTGCTGATATTCTGTATGTGCTCTAACAAATAAAGACTGCCTGAAGATCAGAGTACAGAGATAGCCACTAGAGGCCAGGCAGTGGTGTTACCCACCTTTAATCCCAGCTCTTGGGTGATAGGATAAAAGGGTAGACTACTGAATCTACTTTTAAAGAGCAACAACTTGTTTAAAATGTTTTACATTGCTATAGATTTTAGTTTATTGATGCAAATTGAAAGTTAATTTTGTTATACTGTATGTATATTTCTACTCTTGTTTAAGGTATTATGTTTGTGTAGCTCATTTGAAATTATAATGTATAATTAAGAAATACTGATTAATAATTAGTCATCCATGATAATCAAGCTTATAGTCATGTTAGTTAAGTTTTCTAGGTATACAGATATATTTCAATTAGGTAGATAATCTTCAAACACTTCAAAGACCTACAGAATATGGCATTTAAAATATTTTAAGAACTTTGACTTTTCTGGATAGTGTGACATGTTTGTTCCTGGCAGTATGAGTCTACTTCAGAGAAGATGATGGGCATCGAAGAAACTCCATATGAAGTTTGCTTTCATTATGGCAAAAGTTAGCCATTTGGGCTAGAAACTGTTCCTACCTGGACAGCTTGACGAAATGTTATATAGACTGCACATGCAGGACCCATGGAAAAATGCCCACTAAATTTTGTCAAAACAAGGCGAGATGGTCCTTCAGGTTCCTTTCCTGCTTCTCAGAGGAGACAGCCAGACATTCTACAAGACACAGGGAGAAGTGACTAAAAAACAAAAACAAAAACAAAACAAAACAAATGAAACAAACAAACAAAACTCTAGGCCTGTGAGCTAAAGATGGATGTCCCAACGTTGCAGAGGAACTTTGAATGACTGCCCAGGCAGCCAGCTGTCTCTGTCATTCTAGATTTTTGAAAGTTGCTTACAATGCTCTTCCTATTTACTTAGTTAATATTATACACTTCTGGGGTCTTTGATGTAGTTGAAGACTAAATAGTTATAATTTTCTATGGTTATAATAAAAGATAAAGTAGAAATGAAACTTTAGATTCACAATTGTAGGATAGATGACAGAATATTTTCTTTAATTTTGCCAAGTACAAATAGACTAGATATTGTAAATGTAATTCTTTTTGTATACAGTATGTATACTGTTTGTTATACATAATTTTACTATATTAAAGCTAAAACCTTCCTATTTGTTTAGATAGAAAAGGGGAAGTGCTAGGGGATGTCTTTCTGTATGCTGTGAATATATGTTGTTCCCATTGGTTAATAAAGAAGCTGCTTTGGCCTATGACAAGGCAGCTTAGAAGCAGGTAGGAAATCTAAGGAGAGAGACAGGAAAGAGAAAGGCAGAGACTGGGAAGATGTCAGCCTGCCACCCAAGAAACAACATGCCAGCAGATCAGTGAGCCACAGAAAACGTGACAAAACATAGATTAATAGAAATGGGTTAATTCAAGATATAAGAGCTAGCTAGTAAGAGGCCTGACATAGACCATATAGTTTGGGAATAATATAAGCCTCTGTGTGCTTACTTGGGTCCAAGTAGCTGCAGTACCATGAGTGAGAGAGATTTGTCTAGAGGGTGGGGTGAGCGGGACCCAAGAAATTTATGGCTACACTTGGGATCTCACGCCTTTGATCCTAGTACTTGAAAGGCACACACCTTTAATCCTAGCAATTGGGAGGAGGAAACAAGAAGTGATATGGCTGGGCAGAGAGAGGAGGTGATTAGGCAGGACAGAGACAGGAGCTCAGCCCCTTTGAATCTGAGGATTCCTAGAGGTAAGAAGTCTTTCTAGTAGCTGGCTGCTATGATTCTCTAATCGTTAAGCTTAGAATTAGAATTCATGCTACAAGATGATTCATTCTTCTTTGTTTTCAGCTTAACAGTGAAATGTTCCAGTCCTTGAGACAAAAGTGTACCAGACATACTTGAAAAAAAAAAAAAAGAAAGAAAGAAAGAAAGGAAAGAAAACCCAGGGCTGAAGAGATAGTTAAGTTAGTACTAAGCCTGCCACACAAGTGTGAGGACTTGAGGTCAATTGTCAGCACACACATGAAGCCTTTTCATGGTGTCATAAACTCCGAGAAACCTGTAAAAGGAAAACAAAAACCCTGGCCTTGTATTTAGGATTTATTTAAATATAAACTTAGGCAATCTGAAGTCATTTGTTAATTTTATGCTTTTCAAATTCTCATCTTTGATCTAGAGATATTGGAAGGATTTCATTACAAACACAAAGGCCACATCAGTATTTTTATGTAAGATCCTTTTTTTAAACTGAAATTAAAATTTCTGACACACACAAGGATGAGGAGGATTGGAGCAGGAAATTTAAAGGAAAATCAAGGGCTTATCTTATTTCTTTCTCATCCATTGTCTCCTGGATGAAAACATTAAAATCTGGAGGCTTATTATAAGGAAATGAACAATCCTATCGGTCTGTGACCACATACCTCTCATTATAAAATAAAAATATGTAGCCGGGCAGTGGTGGCACATGCCTTTAATCCCAGCACTTGGGAGGCAGAGGCAGGTACATCTCTGTGAGTTTGAGGACAGCCTGTGTTACAGAGTGAGTTCCAGGAAAGGCACAAAGAAACACAGAAAAACCAAAAAAAGAAGAAAATGTTGTTTACTGGTATCTTTTAAGTAAGATCCTAGAGTAGAATATTTTATATTCAAATAAGCTAGCATTTAAAGACACAAGCCCCTATCTGTTAGAGTTCTATTCTGTGTCCTCCTATGTCCTCTGAGAAGGAAAATGAACCCCAAAAAGGGACAGTATATACCAGAGACTACATGCTGAAAATGTAAAGGTAGATCTTACATAGTCTGGATTCAATGAGAACATGTCATTTAAACAGGTGCATAGGAAAATATGGTTTTTAACAACAGTAATGAAAGGGAAAACAGGATGAAGTTGTGTGAATTCTGTTCTGAATGCAATAAGTAAGTGAGAGTCAGGGGGAGTGGAGACAGGGATGGGATGTAAGAAAGGCAGTTTTGGGTCCTGTAAACATTTGTAACACTTGGGATTTTTCTTTAAGTGAATGGCAATGCCAGGGGTTAAACCACAATCTGACTTGATTAAAAAAAAAAAAAGATCCTGACTGCTATTTGGGGAATAAACACAGAGAACAATACATGAAGCAGTGATTTGATTTTGAAGGCTTTACAGCAATGTAAGCAAGATACAATAAACTATTAAATAAAGGTTTTATTATCAAATAAGTGACTGTAAGTTAATCATGTGCATGTTCCAATGGTTCAGGGCATATATTTGACTCTAGGGTTTTAAAACTTTTGTTTAACATAAGAAAGATTATGTAACTCTGTAGACTGATGATGACTTAAGAGAATATAGTTTAAATGCAGATGATATTTAGCATCCTTGATTTTCATTCTTCTATTGTACAAAGAGAGAATGCTCCTAAAGAAATGGGGAAAGGACATAAGAAGAAACTTCATATAAAGAATTTTGTAAGTTTACAGATTTATGAAAAAATTTTCACACTTTAGTTACAGGGGAAATTGATGTAAAGGAATAGCGATATGTCACTTACTAGATTGTCACACTTTTAGAGAATGGTTCCTTTTATTTTGTCAGATTATAATATAATTACATCATTTCTCCCATCTCTTTTCTCCCATATCACTCCCATATACCCCTGCTTGCTCTCTTCAATATTTATGACCTCTTCTTTTCATTAATTGTTGTTACATACATATATCAATACATACACACACACACATATATATATATGTATATATTCTTAAATACATATGTACAATCTGCTCAGTGTGTATAATGTTGCTTGAATGTTTATTTTCAGGGTTGAACATTTTGTACTGGATAACCAATTGGTTTGCTCTTCCCTGGGAAAGACCATTTCTTCTGCTTTCAGCATTCCTTTGTTCCTGTAGTTCTTTTTGTAGGATTGAGGTTTGTATGTACAAGTTCAAAGAGAATGAATAATAATTTCATATGTTGCCTTTGGTGATGTGATTGTTGCATTTACAAAAGTAGTTTAATATTAAACTGAGAGATTCTGGAACTTGATTACACTGAAATATAGGTATAGACATATTGATATCTCTAGGAAAATCTGAGGGCAAATTTTTTATGATACAAGGGAAGATACAGTTCGTATTTTGACATTGATTAGTTGTTTAAGTTATGATGTTGGCAACACTTTGATTAAGTTCTTTTAGATCATAAAAGTAAAAGATCAACTGTATACTTTGTAAATTAAGTGCAGAGTCCAGTAAAAAAATATTTGGTTGTATGAGCAAACAGCAAAATACAGAATGTATTGCTAAGATATAAACAGTAATAACTGGGGGGAGATGAGCATGAAGGGAGCTGGCAAAGCAAAATATTAAGACAAAATTAAAGTACTTGTCATAGACTATCATGTATCATGTAATCATACATGATTCAACATGCTATTATATGTGGAAGGATGTTCATGAGCCTCTAATATTTTGGTAGTCAAGTGTTTGCATTTGTAGCTATAAATCAATGAAATCAAATAAATCAAAGAAACACAATGAGAAATATGAGGGAAGTGCAAAGTTTTCTACTTCATCTGCCCCAGGGAATATAAAATCCCAGAAGTAAAATTTGAGTTGAATATTATCTCCAAGGACACTGGGGTGAAATCATCTTCACTGCTGTATAAATAATTTCTTACACCTGTCCCTACTAAAGCATTTTAATTAAGGAAGAGGATCCTAGAGAAGTCTCTATACTAAGTACCAAAGATAATGCACTCAGATAAAATGATTTATATAATGCTAACTGGTATTATGTTGAGACAAGAAATGAGAGTTCTTTAAATATTGTTCTCTAATGTAGAAAATAGTTGGGCAGAATCATAGCAAAAAATGATGGTCTTTAACTCTCAGTCAGACACTGGGATTCACAAACGCTTGGAGCCTTTCTGTACAAAAGGGGAGGGGCATTAATTCAAAACTGCTGTTTCTTTCACAGGCAGAGTTGTTTCTCTGCAGAGAGCGAAAGCAAAGGGCACACCACAAGGAAAGCCCCTAGCCTTCTAGACAGAAGGGTAAGAATCTGCATTATGCTTTCTTTTTCTTTCATGTGCTTTGCTGCTTTGACTATGGAGTGTAGAGGGTTGACAGGTTCTTGTAGGAGGAATGTAGAGCCAAAGTTTGCCATTTCTCCAGGATATTTTGAAATCAGAGAATTATCTGTGAAGGTAAGTACAGGTTTCCTGACAACTTAATGCTTGCTGTTGATGCTTAGGAAGTCAATG
This sequence comes from Peromyscus aztecus, assembly GCA_902168405.1. Taxonomy (NCBI): domain Eukaryota; kingdom Metazoa; phylum Chordata; class Mammalia; order Rodentia; family Cricetidae; genus Peromyscus; species Peromyscus aztecus. The sequence continues at coordinate 9,898 of CABHPQ010031279.1, forward strand.
GACCACTGTCAGTCTCTGCTCTAGCTCGGTCCTCAAGATCTCCATCCAGAATGACACACAACCTTAATTGACTCTGAATGCAGGGTAACTGGCATGTAATGAGTGCAGGTTGACAAGCATAGACTGGAATGCTAGAGGCCAATAGAAGCAGAGGGTTGAGAATGCCTGTGTGTATTCTTGGCACATTTCTCACATGTGTTTGCACTAGGTTTAACCTTCCACATGTGTCTTCTTCATATGAGCAGCAACAAAACCATAAAAAAGTAAGTTTCAGTGGAGACTCTCTGGGATCCTGTATGCAGAATGACTGTGTACAGCATTTTGTCATAATTCTGAACATGACTCTTCTGTCTTTCAGATCCTGATAGAAGAGAATGGACAATAAGAATATTTCCTTCATTACTGAGTTTATCCTGGTGGGTTTAACAAAATATTCAGAGACTCAGTTCCCTTTCTTCTTCCTCTTCCTAGGTATCTATGTTGTCACTGTGGCAGGCAACCTGGGCTTGCTCACCCTAATTGTACTGAATTCTCCCCTTCACACACCTATGTATTACTTCCTCTTTAATTTATCTTTCATTGATCTCTGTTACTCTACTGTTATCACCCCCAAACTGTTGATAAACTTTGTTTCGGACATGAACACAATATCCTATGAATGATGCATGACTCAGCTCTTTTTCTACTGCTTCTTTGTCAGTGCAGAATGCTATGTGTTGACAGTGATGGCGTATGATCGCTACGTGGCCATCTGTAAGCCCCTGCTGTACACAGTTACCATGTCCCCTCAGGTCTGCTCTCTGTTGGCTCTCATTGTATATGTGGGAGCATTTATTGGTGCATGGGCTCACACAGGGTGCATGCTGAGATTGACCTTCTGTAAGGACAACATCATCAATCATTATATGTGTGACATCCTTCCATTGCTAGAGCTTTCCTGCACCAGCACTTACATCAATGAGCTGGTAGTATTCATTGTTGTAGGTTTTGATGTAGGTGTGCCCAGCATCACCATCATTGTTTCCTACACATTCATTCTTTCTAACATACTTCAGATTCATTCCACTAAAGGAAGGTCCAAGGCCTTCAGCACTTGTAGCTCACATATAATTGTGGTTTCTGTTTTCTTTGGATCAGGGGCATTTATGTACCTCCATCCTTCCTCTGTCTTGTCCATGGATCAAGGGAAAGTGTCCACTGTATTCTATACCATTGTGGTGCCCATGCTCAATCCTTTGATCTACAGCTTCAGGAACAAGGAGGTCAAGATTGCCCTGAGAAAAACCTTGAGTAAGAAAATATTCTCCTGAATTGAGGGTAGTATTAGTTATTAAAGAAAACACTTGCTTCTCTTAAAATATGAAAAGAAAAAGCGGTGGGTTTGGAGTTGACCTGGTCTGAAACTTTGGGAATGTAAGGATATCCTATCATCTGACAGGGTTATTAGAAAAATAAGTTAATACTAGGTCATATTGGTTGTTGAACTTATTTCTTTCTACTTTCTTTTTTACTTTTTCTTCTTTTTATATTTATGGTAATCCTTCTACCTCAGCCTCTTGAAAGAGGGGATTGCACTCATGAAACACCATGCCTGACTATTTTTCTTTCACTATATTCTATGTTCTCCTCAGTGTTTCCTACTTACGTTTTCTGGGCAATTTCCATATCTTTTAAAGCATAATTACCAGTTAACTATTGGTTAAAATATTATTATCATGTAGAAAATCCCTTGTGAGACAAATAATTTTATATATACTTCATACATATAAGTTTCATTGCTGCAAAGATGAATTCCCTCTAGGCATCTGAACTCAACACATGAGAAAAATCTTTAAAATATGCATTATTTTGTAAACGTTTACTATTATTATTTTCATGTTGGTAAAACATTTTATACACTATAGTATATATTCATAGTACATAAAATGATATTTTGAAATACATATTCAGTGACGGGTAGCCAAATAAAATTAATGATGATAATAATGGCCTCATGCAATTAATCTTTATTGTTTATAATATATGAAATATCTGAATAGATTTTTCAGATATGTAATACATTAAAATGTTTTTGTTTAATAAGCTATGATCATGTATTTTCTGTTTCTGCAACTCCTCCTAGATCATCCCCACCTTCCTACCCTCCCAAGTTTTTGATATTTATTTCTCTGTCTCAAAAAAAAAGAAAGTCAAAGTAAACAAAAAAACAAGACAAAAAAAATGCCACAGCAAAACAAAACAAAAAGCTCACACAAACATGTAGTGCATTTGGTGTTGATCAACTATTTCTGGGCATGGACCTGCCGTGGAGTGTCATTAACTGTACTTACCTTCTTGGATAACTTGTCTTTTGACTTTTTCTCTACTGTGACTGAACGTTGTGTCTTTTGATCCACACTTTCCCCATTCCTACCCACTCTTGATCCTTTAGGAACCACTATTGTATTCCATTTGATTTCCATGTTTTCAAAATACACATAATTGTTATCTTAGGCTGTTTGGCTTTCTGGAATTACCATTTTTCTTTCAGTATAATGTCCTCTAGGTCCATTCACATTGTGTAATTTTAGGCTAACTAATTTCAATTTTGCAGACATACCACATAAGTTTTGTAACCATTCATCTTTTGATAAGAAATCAAAGTTGATTGCACTTGTTGACTGAGGTGAATAATTCTGTACATATCATGGGGAGTGCAGTGTCTT
>CABHPQ010031315.1:0-10863 GCA_902168405.1 Peromyscus aztecus
ATGCACGCTTAATGGCTGAGCCATCTCTCCAGCCCTAAAATGATTGTTAATTAATTTGGGAGTCACAGGGGTAATAATATGCTTGGGGTCACTCAGCTACCAGATGCAACATCCAAGCCACTGAGCCACCAGACAAGCTCCATTCTGGGCACACAAAGAAAATAAAGTTAGAGCAGATGCCAAGCCCAGCAAACCAGTATGACAAGGTCTTTTGAAGAGCAGACAGAGAACATGTACTAACCTTCTGTCTACTCTTTGCCTTACAATTCTTTCTACACATGTAGCCAGAATGTTTCTGAAAACAACAACAACAGCAGCAGCAACAAATAATAATAATCCTAGGCAACTCCCCACAGCCCTCCCGACAGTGACTTCCCACAGCATCAGACCCCAACTCTTCAAGCGCCCTTCTGGTATGTCTGCCTCTAACTTCAAACCCTCACCCTAGTTGACAGATCTCTGTTTCTCTATCAGATATCCCTTGGTGAGCAAACAAATTAGCAGAAGCAAAGCCATTTCATAATGGTAATACAACCCCATGGGAAGTACTATTTTATCAACTAACAAAATGCCCTAGATACAAGACAGGGGTGTCAGAACTCAGAACTCTCTCTTGGGCTCAGAAGTGGCCTCTCAGAGAGACTGCTGGGAGCTCATCAAACCCAGCGTATTTGAATCTGGGTAATTCAGTCCAGTTCAATGATCAGTGATGCCTGTCTGCTGCCTGGCTTGCAGACTGTGAAGAACAGGGCTGTGAACAGGCTCTTGCCTTAGAGGCCCTTGCCTTAGAGAATGTACAGCCTTGTTGTGGAGCATCCTTTGCACCCTGCTGTCAATAACGAAACAACCATAATAGTAGCTAATATTTATTATGTGTCTGCAAGAGGCTGGAGTTCTTGTAAGGACCCATGGGTTACTTAATTATTTATTTAGCTTAAGTCTTATTGGGCTGGCAATTGAAATCTGCCCTGGCACATGCCAGGTAAGCATTCTACCACTGAGTTCCAGCCTTGGGCCCAGTGACTGTTTCATTCTCCCAACCAACTACTGGTTATGATTTTCGTCTACCCTCTAAAGAAAAGGGAGTTGAGGACCAAGTAATATATGTTTGTATGGTGTGCTGGTTAGTTTCTTTTTTTGTCAAATGGATGTGAGCTAGAGTCTTTGAGAAAAGGGAATCTCAATTGAGAAAATGCCTCCATCAGATTGGCCTGGTGGGCATGTCTGAGGGCCATTTTCTTGACTGATGAATTGATGTAGGTGGGGTCTATCCCACTATCCCAGGGTGGTGCTATCCCTGGGCAGGTGGTCCTGGATGATATAAGAAAGCAGGCTGAGCAAGCCATGAGGAATAAGGAGTAGGAAATATTCCTCCATGGCCTTTGTTTCAGTTCCTGCTTCTGGGTTCCTGCCTTGAGTTCCTGCCCTGAACTCCCTCAGCTATAAGTAAAATAAACCCTTTCCTCCCCAAGTTGCCATTGGTCCTGGTATTTATCACGGGAATAGAAAGCAAAATAGAAAGCCGCATGACTTGTAAATGGAGACCAGAACTGAGTTGTGTTTTTCTACCTTACAGGAAGGTGGCTAATGCCATTGGAAGACACTAGACCCTCAGAACCAAGATGAGTGATTCCTTGAACCCCATTTTTCTCTTGTGGAGATAAGAACTTCTTGCAGGGATACCCCATTACCTTTCTAAACCTGTTCTCTTGGTTCCTTGTGGCGGTGTCTAAGTCACTGTGATGTTGTTGAATAGAGAGCCCAGCCTTCTTTGCATCTCAGGATGAGCACATGCACACTTAAACCAAGCACTCTGGACAGTTGCATACATAAGTAATCTACATTATATCATACACGTTCATCCCATCATCCATAATAGTCATATAAAGATGGGCTCATAACTACTAACTGGACTACATTTTATAAATGCAGCTTAAGGAATATCAGTTAGCATATTTAAGGTTGGCTATTGGCAGTGAGCTTCATGCTCCCATTGTGTCCCCATCTTGGCCCTTCGTGACTGACATCTTTGACCCCTGAGCTTGGGTCGCAGCATGGAGCCTTCCCGTTCCCAGTTCCCCGAGTGCTCTCTTACCATTGCCAGTGGTATGACGCCAATCAAGTCCTTCTGGCTCACATAGATCTTGGACACCCCCAAGTCAGATGTGATGTCTCCTGGGTATTCAACCTGCCACGTGACAAGCTGTGTGGTGGGTGGGTCACTGGGTCCTTCAATCTCGATGTCGATCTGCATGACTTCGTAGGAGGCATCATCCGCACTATGGAGTAGGAACGAAGGAAAACATCGGTGAGTGACTGAGATGTGGAACTCACCTGGGTCAGTGTGGATTTTCGCCGGCACCTGTGCTCATGTGTCCCAAGCCTTGAGCAACTTCAGGACAAGCCACCAACTGCATGCTTGCCAGCCCTCTGACATCATCATTTAAGGGTAGTTCCTTCTTTTGAGCTATTCAGCGTCCCCAGGACAGTGGTTGTCCTAAATACTGTCTAAACACTCTCTGACCCATTTTCCACCAAGAATGGCTCTTTCTCTGACTTCCAGAAACCTCTACACTGTTTATGTTGGTCTTAGCTCCAAGCCTCAGTCCATGCAGAGAATTTTAAGGGTGCCGTGGCCTCTTGTTCTACTGATGGTAGGGCAGCATTGCAGGGAAACAGAAGACAGACAAGAGTGTGGGTTCAGGGATCAGCCCACCGCTGATAAACATGGAGACGTCATCAGCTCTCACCTGGAGACGGGAGTGGCTGTGACAGATGCTAGTTCGAGACATCTTAGTTCCCATAAGTACATCTCTGGAAATGGATCCAGGCTCGATGACCACAACTATTTTAACAGCCTTTGGCTACTTTCATTAACTAGCTCCTTTCGCCTTTTCAAAGTTTCGTTCGAGTACAATGTCTGCTCTTCGAGGTGGCAGGTGAGAAAGAAAATGGTTTCATGCCAGCCTTTCTTGAGGGGAAGATGAAAGAAGTGTAGGTGAGAACTCAGAGGGGTTGTCTGAGAGGGTCTCTTAAAGTAACATTAGCCAACAGATACGTATCTAGCGACTCAAGCTTTACATCTTCCCAAAGATGTCTTTGAACACCAAAATTTACTATTATCATGAGAGGTGCCTTTCATAGAGGACCAATTTATGGAAACATGTCAACGACAGCGCCCAACATGCAATCTCTTACTTGGAAGCTCAGAAAGAGCCACCGTGAACATACAAGGTTAAGATGGCTGATTGGAGATCACGAGATTGAACGAACAAAAGCCAAGATAAAAGCCACCAATACAGAAGCAAGAGAAAGACCCACAGAGAACAGACACAAGGGAGGCAGAGGAAGGCACCCCCACCTCACTCCCACCCCATTCCATGCCAAGATACTCTTACTGTGTTGGGCCCTACTCAAAGCATGTATTCCAGGACAGCGGGTCCCAGCTATCGCGAGAGCCTGGCAGTTTGGATGCTGGAAACTCAAATCATAAACTGAATTCAATGTTTCAGGGGGTAGGTGTGGGGAGTTGGGCAGAGCATAGTACACTGTAGACACAGTACCAGAAGACAGACAGAGGAGTCTAAAGTAGGGAGATCCAAAGTGCATAGCCCATCTCTACCACTGCCTGGACAGGAAGGAAACCAGGGTTGGTGGAAGTGTAAGCAGAACTCAGGACAGAGTCCTGATGGACGCCGAAGATGCTCAGCAGCACACACAGAGGTAATAGTGGCAGGAAGGTGACCAGGGCGGTTTCCTCTCAACACCCTCTACCTCCCCAACACCCACCCTCATGAACTCTTACAGGAGCATGGGAAGTATGTGGTCGGGTGTGCTACAGTTAATCTAATAGACCAGAAAGGACAAACACAGTGGCTCTTCCACATTCCCTCAGAGCCTCAGGTACAGAAAGCCCTGCGCTGCTCAGATCCTCCCCCTCAAAAGCACAAGAGATGGGGTGTAGTTTGCAATTTGAGGAAATCAGACAGGGAATGATGGCCAGAAGTGGTCTCTGACTTAATGCCTGACACCCGCGGCCTCACCCTGTCAGCGGCTGAGAAAGCGCATCTCCCTAGCAGGAAGAGATACTACAGACTGAGGGTACACTACCTTCTGTTATAATTCCTTGTAGACAGGATATTACTGTGCAGCCCTGAACAGCCTGGAACTCTCTATGTAGACCAGGCTGGCATCAAATCCAGAGATCCACCTGCCTCTGCCTTCTGAATACCAGAAGTAAAGAGGTGTACCACCAAGCCTAGCTATTTTATTATCAGTTTAATTTTTATTGTTTAATTTTTGTTTGCTTACTTATTATATTTGAATTACATGTATTTATTTGTGTGTGTGTGTGTGTGTGTGTGTGTGTGTGTGTGTGTGCATGTGTGCACACTACCATATACATGTGGAAGTCAATGGAAGTGCAAGGGTTGGTTTCTCTGCTTCCATTAATCAGGTTGTAAACCTCGGTAGCAGGTGCTTTACCCACTAACCCCTCTCTCCAGCCCTTATTATTTTAATTCAAACTAATTTTGGGGGGGTTCATAGAATGTCCACTTCTGTCTTTTGGTTGTTCATTGTGTTTTAATTTGTATCTCACTGGAAAAGCTTGTACTGTTTTCCCTTTCTTCCTCTACATCCAATACACAATATTCTTCCTGCTACTCATTGTAGCCACACACTCTCCTCTCATTCTGATTATACCTCTCCTTTTTCTCTTGCCTATTCCTTTTTTACTTCACTACTTAAATATTGAGACCATTAGCGCTAAAAAAAAACTCCAAAAAACCAAGTTGTTGTGGGCTTTTGTTGTTGTTGTTGTTTTGTTTGCAATAGGAACCCCAGTGATACTGTATCTGAACATTCTAGAGGATGCAGGCGGAGGTCTCACATGTCTTCCCGTGCTGCTATTATTCCTGGGACCACAGTCAACCCACTGTTTGGCTACTGCAGTCCAACCTAAATCCACAAGAAGACAAGGCAACCCATCAGGAGACTCACAGAAAAGAAAACAAAAGCAAGTGGGGGGCTTTGGCTCAGGGACAGAGTCCTCGCCTAGAAAGTATAAAGTTCTGGGTTCAATCCCCACCATCGGAAAAAGCAAAATAAAATAAAACAAAGAACACAACTAATAAAAGATAAACTATGTCCTAAAGAACACACGTATCCTAATGACTGAGTAAATCATCCAAAGCAAACAAAAGCCAGGAACCAGCAATGCACATTGGCATCTCACAAGCTAACATCTCAACACCAGAAAACAGAGATGATAAGATAGTTGACATTCCAGGCAAAGATATCAGAGTCTTACTTTAAAAACTAATCAAGGACCACCAGAAGACTCCAGTGAGCAGTGGAATGAAGTAAGAAAATCTACTCAGGACCACAAGAAAGTGATCAGTGTGGGTGAAATGCTCAGTACCTCAAAAACACACAGAGGAAAAAGTCAGCCTGTAAATCGAGACACTGGAATAGAACTGCACAAATTCTGGAAATGAAAGAATGGATCAATAAAATTAAAGGAAAAGACAATGGAAAGCACTGGACACAGACAAGCGCAGTCAGAGGAATGGATTTCAGGACTGGTGGACAAGGCTGAGACAGTGCATAGACATAAGTAAGAAAGAAAAATCAACACAAATGACTAAAGTGTGCAAGAACTCTTAGCCAAAGTAAGAATCCCTGAGATAGAGAAAGGATAGAACAAAGTCTAAAGCGCTTAGATAATTAATTTGATGAAATTAGAGCCGAGAGTTCTCCGAACTTTGAGAAAGAGATGGACATGTAAGCACAGGAGATATTGGGAAGCCAAACAGATATGTTTAGAAGAACCACTCCATGACACATCACAGTACAAGACAAAAAAATATAACGGAAAACACAACCAGCACCGACAGCTGTAGTGGACAAATCACAACTCACATACAAAGGCATAAACATTAGAATAATACCAGATGTCTCACCAACAACCCTAAAAGCCAGGAGAGCATGGAATAAACAATATGTTTCAATCACTAATAAACCACTGTTAACCACAGTTGCTATACCTTGTAAAATCAGGGGGAGAAATATGACCATTTCAGGACAAGCAGAAGTCAGAGAAATGGATGACAATCAAGGAAGCCTGGCAGACCATCCATAAAGGAAGATTATAGACCCAGGAAGGCGACAGTTTCTCTGTGAGAACACAGGACATGCTAGCGTCTCCTGAGAGGAACCGACGGATAGAGGGGAGCTGGGAAGGTATCAATACAACACACCAAATAGCAAAGAGGAGGAAGGAAAGAACTATCAATAATCCAGTCGTCCTCATTTGCTTTTCTGTTGCTGAGATCAAACACTGTCTAAAAGTAATGTGGAGAGTAACGGCTTTTTTTGGCTTACAGGTCACAGTCCGTCACAGAGGGAAATCAGGGCAAGAATTGAAGCAGAGGCCATGGAGGAGTGCTGCTTACCGGCTTGCTCCCTATGGCTTGCTCAGCCTGCTTTCTTACACGGCCTAGGACAACCAGCCCAAGGGCGGTACACCCTAAGAAGGCTGGGCCCTTCTACAACAAACGTAAATGGATAAATGCCTCCACAGACTTGCCCACGGGCCAGTATGACGGATGCAATTTCTCAAATGAGGTTTCTGCTTCCCTGGTGTGTCACACTGACAACTGAAGCTACGTCACAGACCCTTCAAATATACTCCACGAGCCACAACACAGAGAGAAAGAGATTTGTTTCAAGACCCTTTGAAATCAACTTTGCCTTCAGGGTCCTCTGCCAACAACTCTCTGAGTCCTGTGATGTTTCCGTAAATCAAAGTGGAGGCATGAAAACTGGAGCATGAGCTGTGAATGCTTTATCACACGTTGCATTTGGAGAGATCAAACACCATCTAGACATCGACCCTTGAGTGGGAGCAATATGAATAGCTGAGAGCTCAAGTTACTAAGTCTCCCAGTCTCCTTTCTACTGTTCTGCGAAGACACTCTGAACAAAAGCAAACTGGGGAGGAAATGGTTTACTTCGCTTACACGTCGAGGTCACAGTCCATCACTGAGGGAAGTCAGGGCAGGAATTCAAACAGGAACTGAAGCAGAGCCCATGAAGGAATGTAGGTTGCTGGCTTGCTCTTGAGAGTATGTTCAGCTAACAGTCTTCTTTTTTTTTTTTTTTAACAAGGCAAGTGTTTTATTGGTGTGTACTTGTTTTTTTTTTTTTTTTTTTTTTTTTTTGGTTTTTCGAGACAGGGTTTCTCTGTGTAGCTTTGTGCCTTTCCTGGAGCTCACTTGGTAGCCCAGGCTGGCCTCGAACTCACAGAGATCCGCCTGCCTCTGCCTCCCGAGTGCTGGGATTAAAGGCGTGCGCCACCAACGCCTGGCCTAGTCATCTTTGACACTATTCTTTAGTGACTTTATTCTGTTCAGTCTATTTTTGAAGGTAAAGTTCTAAAGCATATTATAATCCTTCTGATATACAATAATACATATCTTTATTATTAAGAATTTTTTAATTCATTTTACATACCAATCAAAGATTCCCCCTCTTGCCTCCTCCCACCCCTCCAGCTTCCCTCTCCCAATCCATCCCCCATTCCCTCCTACAAGAAGGTAAGGCCTCCCATGGGGGGGCACATTTAGTAGAGGCAGGTCCAAGCCCCTCCCCCTGCCTCAAGGCTGTGTGAGGTGTCCCATCATAGGTAGTGGGTTCTAAAAAGTCTGCCCATGCACCAGGGATGGATTCTGATCCTACTGCCAGGGGGCCCCTTAAGCAGATCAAGGCACACAACTGTCTCGCTATGTAGAGGGCCTAGTCCAGTCCCACGCAGGCTCCACAGCTATTGATCTAAATTTCATGAGTTCCCACTAGTTTGGTTTGGTTGTCTCTGTAGGTTTCCCCTTCATGATATTGATGCCCTTGCTCATAGACTCCCTCTTCTCTCTCTTCAACTGGACTCCTTGAGCTCAGCCTGGTGCTTGGTTGTGGATCTCTGCATTTGCTTCCATCAGTTACTGGAGAAAGGTTCTATGATGACAGTTAGGGTATTCACCAATCTGATCACTGGGGTAAGCCAGTTCAAGCACCCTCTCCACTATTGCTAGTAGTCTAAGCTGGGATCATCCTGGTGGATTCCTGGAAACTTGCCTAGCACCCAGTTTCTCCCTATTCCCATGATGCCTCCCTCTATCATGGTATCTCTTTCAGTGCTCTCCCACTCCATCCCCGTTACAGCTCGATCATCCTGTTCCCTTATGTTCTCATCCCCCATCCCCTACCCTCCATTGCCCATCCCTCATCCCCAGTTTACTCATGGAGATCTCATCTATTTCCCCTTCCCAGGACAATCCATGTGTCCCTCTTTGCGTCCTCCTTCTTAGCTTCACCTAGCATTCTTACACAGCCCAGGACCACCTCCCTAGGGATGGTGCCTCAGCAGAGGGCGTGGCCATTCCACACCAATAACCAATCAATACAGTTTCACACAGACATGACCAACATCTAATCTGATGAAGACAATTCCTTAGTTTACGTTCCCTGCTCCCAGGTGACTCTAGGTATGTCAAGCTGACAATTTAACCAAGACATTAGTCAACACATCTTAATATCTGTATTTGTTTTTCTTTATTATGGATTAGAAACCAATATATTACAGAATGCTTTAAGAAGCATTCTGGTGAGCCAACTTCACTCTGCAGCCACCCCCACAGAGTGACTGGCTTCTGGGTGTGTGTGAGTGCTGTGGGGTAGCATGGTGAAGTGGGTGGGGGAGACAGAGAGTGAAATTCCACTCCCAACTTAAGCTGCTCCAGATGGCTCTCTGAAGTATAAATTGGTGAAATTTTAGGAAACAAAAGTAAAGCCAGAGGTGAAGGTCTAGGACACGAGTGACTCTTTTCTTAGGAAACCCTTTGAGATATATTCCCAGTACCCCTTTCCATTCACTTTCTAAAAGGTGCAAGATGTGTGATATTAAGTTAGAAACGGTGGTTCACAGATTCTCCCATCCATTCCACTGTTGCCCTGTGCCTGAACCCTAGGCTCTAGATGCTTTTATTGCTAATGATGTGTGTCTGGCTTTCCTTGGATAGTTTCTGTTATGGTTTGAATGTGTTTGAACATTTGGTCCTTAGCAAGGGGCACTGCCTAGGGAAGCTGTGAAAACTTCAGAGGTGAGGGCTAGGGACCGAAACTAACCATGAGGGTTGGGCCTCAATGGTGGTCTCTACTTCTGGCCTTTGCTTCTTGATTAGCCAGGATCTGAACCATTTAGAACACAGACACCTGCCACAAGCCTTCCCCTCCATAACAGACTGTAGTCCCTGAGACAAGGAGCCATGATAAACTTCTCAGGAATGAGAAAAGTAACTAGGATAATTCTTTTGGAGTTTTTAGAGCCAGTTTATAAGATGTGAATTTGGGGGGGGTTATTTTCTGGGACCTCACCATTTAGCAGAGACTGTGGGTGCTGAGGTTAGATGATCCAGCCTTTATCCCTGGAGGAGTCAAAGAGAGGGCAACACTTATAGTCAAGCACTCCTTGTGGTAGCTACACTTTGTGGGAAGGACCACTGTCTTGGGCTGGATTCTTATTCCTAAAGCCCTCAATGGATTGTTACAAACACTTCTTCACACATTCATACACTAATAAATCCTTATCTTACTGGCTCTTCTACAGAAAATGAAGAAAATTTCAAAATTAGGAGGATATCATCCTATTTAGGTGTTTTTGTCAATTTGACACAGGCTGGGGTCATCTAGGAAGGAAGGACCTCAACTGAGAAAATGCCCCTACCAAATTGGCCTGTGGACAAGTCTGTGGCATATTTATTTAAAGATTTATTTATTTATTATGTATACAGTGTTCTGTCTGCATGTATGTCTGAAGGCCAGAAGAGGGCACCAGATCTCATTACAGGTGGTTGAGAGACACCATGTGGTTGCTGGGAATTGAACTCAGGACCTCTGGAAGAACAGCTAGTGCTCTTAACCGCTGAGCCATCTCTCCAGCCCCCCATATTTTCTTGGTATGAGAGGGCCCAACCCACTGTGGTTGGTGCCATCCCCGGGCTGGTGGTCCTGGACCTTGTAAGAAAGCAGGCTGAGTAAGTCATGGGGAGCAAGGCAGTAGGAAGCACTCCTCCATGGTCTCTGCTTTAGTTCTCGCCTCCAGGTTCCTGCCCTGACTTCTCTCAGTGATGGTCTGTGATCAGAGGTGCAGCCTAGTAAAAATGCTTTCCTCTCTGGATCACTTTTGGTCAATGTTTCATGAAAACAATCAAAAACAAAATTGGACAGAAATCAAGGGCCATGAGTAAATTGTTCTGCAGAAACAGGCATGGGGAATGAGTGAAGGTACAGGGTCCTCCCTCCAGTCTCAGCTCCACTTTAGAAGGACTCCCCACATCACTGTGGTCCTCACCTGCAGTGGCACTTGGGAAATTTGCATCTGATGCAGACACGAGTGACCAGATGTCTCCCACATGGAAGAACCATTGTCCTCCTTTCCTGTATCCCCTTTCCTGTCTCATTCTCAAGATTAAAATGGGGATATTACTCAAACAAATTGTTTCTCCTTAGACATTATCATGCTATTAAAGTTTTCCATTACTGGCACTTTTTTTTTTCTAACTTCTTCATTACCATTTTCAGTACGAGACCTTTTATGAGTAAGTAAAATATGCACAACTCTTTTAATGTATGTACTTTATAATGGGATTTTTTTTGTCACTATAAATTTGTCGTCTCATGAACTCTCTTGTGACCAGAGTCATTTTGGGAGAGAGAGAGAGAGAGAGAGAGAGAGAGAGAGAGAGAGAGAGAGATTGATTGATTGATTTAGCCACAATGGACTGTTTCCCCAAGTCCCATTATGTC
>CABHPQ010031348.1:0-14751 GCA_902168405.1 Peromyscus aztecus
CAATTTATGGGTGGAATGGTTTCTTTTGGCTCACAGTTTAGAGATCAGCTGAAAGTTTACTGCAGCAGGGTCTTGATGTTGATCATAGTGAATTCACAGACAAGAAGCAGTAAATTGGGAATGCTTGTGGTAAACTAGCCTTCTCCTTTTCATTCAGTCTACAGAGTCAAGCCAAAGGCATGGCACCACCTACATTTAGGGTGTGTCTTCCCTCCTGAATTTAACTAATTTACATAATGCCTTATGGATGCCCTGAGTCTTGTCTCTATTATGATTTTAGACCTTGTTAACAATCAATAATGACCATCACAAGGGCATCTGAGGTAACAGACAAGCAGCCACACTGCAGTGGGGGAAAGCAGTGATTAAATATGATATCCAGTGCGATAATCAAAGCAAAATCTTCAAAGCCTATAGTACTTGGATGAATTTTTAGGATGACAAATACCACTTACACAGGGCTACATCTCTATAGTAGTGTGTACAGAATTGTGCTGGAGTGTAGGACTATTGATACTATAGTAAAAATTGACAATGCTTCTGTTTCTTCTAGGCATTTTTATTCTATGAAAATTGAAAAGTGGTAGACAACAGCACACATTTATAAAGAGATACTGCTAAAGACAACATTGTTAGAGTCATGAAAGATCTCATAATGCATTTAATGTGAAATATGTAAACTACTGATGAATAAATCACATAAGGGAATCTATGAAAGGATTACATTGTATTGATAAAATTGAGAAATCATGCAAAGGATTCAAGAATGGGCAAAGAGAATAGAAGGACTTTACAGTTCTGGGTCAAATATTTTAATAGAATCAGTACCAATGAGAACAGGACTGGAGGTTAGAGTGCAGTTCATTTAGTAATGGGAACTGAACACATTTGATTATTTATCAAGTACAATTGCGAGAATTTCAGTTCAGAAATATAAGCCTGAAACAAATTCATATGTAAATGTCTTTTGTCATGGCTGAGGGAACATATATCAAGAAAAGGAAATAATTCATGGAGAAAGAAAATAAGACAGATAAAGCTTTAGCAATGCTGTGATGGTTATGAGAGCCAATTGAGCTGATCTTTCACGGGGCCAATCAATGTCCTTGTCTGTAGAACTGTCCACAATATGTATATTTTTACAATGCCTCTGGTGGAAGGTGGAGAAAAAGGTCATCATTTATCTGTTTGGTCACACTTCCCACTGACATGTTTAACCCAGCCATGGCTAGCTCAGCTCAGTCAGTACAGGCATGACAACGAGGTGGTTTTCCACGGCATCCACACTGACAGAACTGCAGCTATGACGTACAGTATTCTACAGTGTGGATACGTCAATGCATAGTCTCAGTCTTGTTAGAACACTCACACTGACTAAAATAAGAGAAAGGTAGGTGAGATCAAGAAGAAGTAAATGGTATCAAAATCAGCAGAGAAGAAAAGTACCCTTAGGATGAATTTGAAATCTGGAAGGTTCAATGAAAAATTAAGTTGTCGTGACAAGCAGTAGTTGTCAACATGCTGTATTTGAATATGCCTCCAAATCATTATTTAACGTATCGTAGGGCTTGAGACTGAGGCAGGCTGGCCTTAGCCCTGGCAGCAGGACTGAAGTTGCAAAGCAAGTGACGCAAGGTGCTTTTCTTACTTTCCAAAGTTGCTCTGCTAATTTTCTCCTTTACTAAAGTTAGATGCTCAGGCTTCTAAACAGTCTTTCTAAGAAAAACGGGACAAAAGACTTTCAAATCATAAAATAGGTCCACGGAGACCTATTTTCAGACATGATTTGAGATTCTTTTTACCAAAGAAAGAAATCTTCATAGCAGAATTCTAAGCTTAAAAGTTATTTTGCTTTTGGATTCATCTCTGAATGTTTCTATGCTAAAAGAAACTTTTACAAAACAAGAATAAAGCTTTTAAACTTCACACATAGCCACAGGGATACCTTCCTCATGCATAGCCATGGGGATATCTAAGGCTTTAATGCTAAGGAAAAAAAAAAGCAGCAAATCTCTCTCCCTACACCATCTGGAGGACATTTCTTAGACACTCACACTGGCGTGCACATACACACACACACACACCTGAATAGCAGCTCCTAAAACAGTGTGGAATAACAACTTGGAGATTTTTACTTTATTGGCAGTTTGATTCAAATCATAGGTGCACAAGGTTTCCGGAAAACATTAACATTTTATGGTATTATTTCCAAATTTTGGTATTTATACATTTGTGTGTGGGTTTTGTTGTTGTTTGGTTTGGTTTGGTACAGGTCTCACAAGTAATTCAGGCTGAGCTCAAAGTTGCATGAGCCTACTAAGAGCTGCAATTACAACTGTGACCAGTTACTCCCTGATCCCCTAATGCACTCTTGAAATAAGGAATCACAGAAAAATGAAACCTATGACAAGTCTCTGTTTTCCTTCCTTAACTGTGGAGCTTGTCTGGATCCCCAGACTGTAAGAGTTCAAAAATACAGTGTGGTCACTCTTCTATTTAAGCTAGCTTCTCATTCCTGTATATTCATGGTTAATCACCTGCTACTCTGGAAATAACTAAGAAAACAAGTGAAAAACACTTTGCTCCATTAAACCTTTACCTCATCAAGGGAGAGAGTCCTTTGAAAAATGTTCATTCAGTGCAAGAGAATTATACTCTAAGCAAGCATAGAGAAAACAAGACTAGAGCAAAAACAGATCTGAAATTTGGAGACAGGTTAAGGCACGTGACAGTGTTGAAGTCCCTGGGAAAGACTGAAATGTCCTAATAAAGCAATCAGATTGCTTCTGGGTAAGCTTCACTTGTGGAAACAAAACATATTGATGAATTATAGACAAGGGCTGGGGTCAAGAGTCTCTGTGGAGGTCCTTGATAAAACTTGAAATACAGTGAGCATATAGAGAATCTTTCAAATAAAAATATCCAAGAAGGCCATAGAAATAAACAAAGACCCTTTGGGGTGAAAATATAAACATTCAAAATTATTTTTCTCATTTTGAATATGAAACAATTGATTTTAAAAGTAATTGCCATTATCACCGTTATTACTTTACATATATATTCAGGCATTGTTATTGATCATGTGCCATAGACTTTAAGCTTTTGAGGAACTCAGACAAGTATTAAGTACAATTGCTATTCTGAGATCTAACTTATGTGTAGTGCTATAATTCTGTCACCAGACTCTTAGTGGAAACTCCACTGTTGAAAATCAAACAAGACTCTATTTGTGTGATATGCCTGCTCTACTGTGAAGCCCGCCAGGCAGTAAATACCTCTGACCATATATTCAGGACTAATGTAGCTTTCTTGGGTTTGATAATTCTGTATAATAACTGACAAAATTACAGTCTTATTTTAAGGATAATTGTCTGACAAAAAATATCTGACAATTTCAGTGGCTGGAGGAAGTATGAGCTTGGGAATTTCACCTGGTGTTAAGCATGTTTATTTAAAGAATTGTTTTATAAAAGAGAATATGATTTTAGGACAGTATAAATATATGTGTAAGTACATATACATGTTTGTGTGTGTTCTTTCATTTGTTTTATTGTTATATGGACTTCCTATGTAGTCAATTCTGCCCCTAGAATTCCATCTTCTGCCCAAAGTTTTTCAAGTACAAAGATATAGAAATACCTTAGGATCTCTCAGACAGATTTGAAGAGAGGCATGCAGACACATAGTTCCATATGTATACATGTATGTATAACTTATACTGTTAAAGGTTAGTGCCTGCTTAAGGTCTCTGATTCTAATCAATCCCTACACAGTTCCTTCTGGTTTTCACATCTTATTTCCTTTGAACTTCTTTATCTGTCAGTGAAAAAACTGGATTCTACCACCATGCCTAAATTTATCTTATTCACTACCCAAAGATTCCTCTTTTAGAAATGTACTCAACAGCAATAATTGAAATTGAGCCTATGAACATACATACTAAAATATGATAGCACCATGATGCTTAGAAACTCTTAAGAGATTACAAAACATGTCTATATTTTTCCATGTGTAATTGATATTAGAACACAACGGAAAGATTCTGCCACTTCTCACAACAATATAAATAAAATGACAAAAGATGTTAGGGACTTCAGTAAACTGGAAATAAATACATCTTCTCATTTTGTTTCAAGGATTAGAGGTAACATTGTAATCAGCTGCACTGTTTTCAAGGCTTGTTCTATTTACAATTCTTAATTCACTTGTTTGAAATTGAAAGTAACTGACTTTTATGGAATTTGGAGTTTTACCAACAAATACTTATTCTGATCTTGTATATTTTCATGAATTATTTAAGAACTGAAATTATTTTCATTAAAATATAAGTTTCCATATCAGAGCAGATGTTCATTATTTGTATCCTGGTAATTTTTCATTATTGACAGAATTTGTGTGTTTGTCTTCAATAAAACTTCAACAAATGTTGGGTAAAAAAGTTCTGTATATTTGGTCTAATTTTTGTTAGTAAAGGAAGAATGGAAAAAGTTGTTTTATACTCAAGGCACATGGAAAACATGCAGGATTCTCGTGGGAATTTTCTTGGACTGAATTCATGGATAGGAGAGTCTGCTGTCAGTTCTTCCATGAGTAATTAATGCCACATGTTATCACCTTATGACTCTGACTCATATTTTATTATTATTTTTAAGTTTTCTAGGATCAATATATATCAAAGGGCTGTTACAACTCCAAAACCCAAATGCTGATATTAAGCAACCTGAATAAGGAAAAAAATGAGATCATAGTATAAGAAAAAAATATTAAATATCCATGCTGTGGTACTGGTCTAAGTAAATAAGATAATAAATTAATTAATTAACTAAAGGAGGCTGAGTGTGTTGGCACACACTTATAATCACATCACCCAGGAGAGTGATGAAGGAAGGTGATGAATTCCGTGCCAGCATGAACTATACAGTCAGGCACTGTCTCAGTTAAATAAATAATAAATAAATAATTATAGAAATGAATAATCAAGACACACCTTAGGATATCAAGATAAGAAAAATTATGAGAACAATGGGAGTCAAAGAAACACCTTGCCCTGTGACCTGGTTCATGTTTCTCACTGGCTAAAAGTCATGGACTTCAACACAAAAGACAAAACAAGAGAATATTTGCTGCAGAGGCAATTCTTGCTTCACTGAAAGACATCTTAAACAAGCATATTAAAAACAACAAATGATTTTTACTTCCTTAGAGATAAAATATACATAAGCCTTGAGGCTGACCTGATCAGAAGTCTCCATCCACGCTTGAATCTAAAAATGAACCTCATAAACCACCTTCAAATTTCATTTACAGAAGAAAAATATCTGAGATAAATAAGTAAAACATCTCATATTCTTAGTTTTTACCTTAATTTTTAAACCAAGCTCAATCTTTGAACATGGTTATAAATGAAATTCTTTTAGCAAGGTATCTTCCAAAGCCACAAAATCATATACATAGTGTCTTATTTAGAGTTTCTATTACTACAAAGAGACATAATGTCCATGGCAACTCTTATAAAGGAAAACATTTAATTGGTGTGGCTTGCTTACAGTTCAGGGGTTTAGTCCATTATAGTCATGGTGGGAGGCAAGGCAGCAAGCAGGCACACATGGTGCTAGAGCAAGTCCTTACATCTTGATCCAAAGGCAATAGGAAGTAAAGTGAGACACTGGGTTGTATCTTGAGCATATATGAGACCTCAAAGCCCACCTCCACAGTGATATACTTCCTCCAAGAAGGCCACACCTACTCCAGCAAAGCCACACCTCCTAATAGTGCCACTCTCTTTGGAAGCCATTTTCTTTCAAAGCACCACACATGACAATTAAAAGAACTAAGGAAATGTATCTTTCCATGTACGCACTTAGTCTAAAGCATGTACAATCTCCTGTGATTTTTATTCAGTAAGTGCAACTCAGCTTCACATTGATTCATTTTGATATAGTTTTACGATTAATAAGAAAAGGTATCAGTTTGTATTTCACTGGGGTCTTTAAGCTGTGAAACCCCTGGGTATAAGTACAGCCTTGGTCTACCTCTACTGCTGCAGTTGACACCAAAATAATTTCTATGGAAATCTCCATTTACTGCAATCACCAGAAAGTAGAACTCAATTCTTGAGCACATTTTCTAGAATTGCATTGTACATTCTCCAACTTCACCACAAATTAGTACTGTCTCCAAGAAGTCTCTGTTCTTTTTATGGAGGAATGGCTTTTCCACATCAAGGGCTCGGCACTGAGTTTGTACCTTGATGTTGGAGGATCTACAAAGGCTCTCAGACTCGCCTACCAAACAGAAAGAAGAAATGAAACAGATATAGTGGCCTATACATAACATACATTTAAATTTAATTCTGCTAGCAGATAGTCAACACACAATGAACTCATTGGTATCTTTGTAGACTCCTTGTCTTATGTCACTTTGGGCAGTTTTTGTTGTTGTTCTTTTGCATATATATCATAGTTTCCAATTTTGTATTTTTATAGATTTATGTGTGCATTTCTTGTGCTATATCTCCTTTTTTTAATTCTGCTGTGTTTGTGATTATTTGCTTGCTTATTTTTGAGAGGGAGAGAGAGAGAGAGAGAGAGAGAGAGAGAGAGAGAGAGAGAGAGAGAGAGAGAGAGAGAGAAAGCCATGGAGTTATGTGGGTGAGGTGAAAACAGAAGGAACTGGGAAGGGGAAATCATGATTAGAATACAGTGTATGAACAAAAATAGTCTCAATTAAAGAAATAAAATTACTCCTTCTAAATTGAGTTTTTGAGTGGCATTCATGATTCCAAGTCTAGCCCTGCACAGTTCATTCTAGCTTTTATTTTTTTCCACTCGGGGTGTGTTTAATGAGACAATAGGATCATACACAGTAGATCCATATATCTTTCTTGTATCCCTGTGGAAAAGAAATTTACTAGTTATAGAATCATGCTTAGTTTCAGTTATTCTGGTTTTCAGTTTTATAATACTTAGTCAAAATAGACTGTCCAACATTATGTACACCACTTCCTGGAGAGTTAGTTATATAATACAATATTTATTTGTCACAGTCACAGTCTAACTTAGGGAAAACTAACTTTTGTATATTAAAAATTACATAGCAAACACTGGGCAGTGGTGGCACAAGTCTTTAATCCCAGCACTCGGGAGGCAGAGCCAGGTGGATCTCTGTGAGTTCGAGGTCAACCTGGACTACCAAGTGAATTCCAGGAAAGGCACAAAGCTACACAGAGAAACCCTGTCTCAAAAAACCAAAAAAAAAAAAATACATAGCAAAATTTACTCTGTATCAATGTAAGTTAGGGGGAAATGAACCTAAGTACTGAATGGAATATATAAGCTACAAAATTAAATGAAAAATATAAAATCCAAAATTTCAAACTGACAAGATAAAGAATACTAAATTAGTCTAACTAGTATAGATTTGTAATGAATTCATACATAGGGTCACATGCAAAACAGAATTAAAGTAACCTTTTCAGCATAGTGTGGTGGTATTGTGTTCCCCAAAATATTGTGCACCCTAAAATAGTTATCTGGGGTCAGAGAACAGAACTGCCACTAGATATATAGAGGCCAGAAAATGGTGGCACACACGCCTTTAATCCTAGCATTCCAGAGGCAGAGATCCTCTGGATCTCTGTGAGTTTAAAGCCACACTGGAAACAGCCAGGCATGGTGACTCACGCTTTTAATCTCAAGACATGAGCCTTTAATCCTAGCATTCCAGTGAAGGCAGGAAGCAGAAAGGAATATAAGTCATGAAAACCAGGAACTAGGCTGGTTAAGCTTTTAGGCTTTTGAGTAGCAGTTCAGCTGAGATCCTTCTGGATGAGGACTGAGAGGCTTCCAGTCTGAGAAAAACAGGTTCAGCTGAGGAATTGGCAAGGTGAGGTGGCTGTGGCTTGTTCTGCTTCTCTGATCTTTCAACGTTCACCCCAATACCTGGCTCCATGTTTGTTTTTATTAATAAGACCTTTCAAGATTCATGCAACAGCATATTATTCAAATTCATGCTTTTCCTAGTACAATAATCTGATGGAAACCCCACAAATTTACCTACCTTAATTTCTCAGCAATATTATCAGAATAATCATTATTGAGCCATGTCATTACCAGACAAAAATAAATGACTTAAGGGTGATATTGTTTGGGACCAATATATTGTAGTACTAGAAAAGTAAACATGGAAAGATAAAAGACAAGGAGGAACCACCCTTTGATGATAAATTGAAAGTGGAGAAATCATTGTGACATCATGATGATCCATGAGATACCTTTGCCATGCTTTGCCCTGAGAGAGAGAACAGCACAAGGAACACATACTGACCAGGTCTTTGCATTTCAATATCAAGCACACTAAGGGAACTAAGAGCTTTTGTATATGCTAAATCTAGACCTAGGATTGCACATAATTATGTATAAATAGAGCGTCTTTAAATTTCAGAAGTAGAATGTATATAAATGGGATATCTTCTTGGACCTGCTAGGGATTAGTCAAAACAAATGAAAAAAACCAGTATCAAAACAAAACTAGAGTGATTTTGAATGGCTGCCAATAACCAAATTTGCAAGAGGTGGACTACTCAAAAAACAATGAAAATTATATATAGCATTTTACTAGATAAAGAATGTACTGTTATATTATGCTTATAAAAATGAAAAGTAATAACAGATGATAAAAGCATGTACAGATAATATTTATTGAACTTTGCCAGCTAATAAATGTAAGTGAGAAAACAATACAAATGACCATTTTATAAACATTGGTATACTAATTAAACGGTTCAACCTGCACATACCTAAATTGGGTCAGGAAATTGATAGCAGCCCTTGAAGAGCTTCACAAAGGTTGAGTATTAAATCAAAAGACAAATGCAATCCAGTATTTTTCTGAAGACACCTTGTAAGTATAGCCTAGCTCAAAGGAGCAGCTTGAGTGGTATTAGGAGGAGAAACTCTATTGTGGATTTAAAAACATTTTCTTCCGATTCTTTCAATGTAAAAATAACCAGAGAAAAATCAATAACTTTGTCTTTCTTTACATAAATCATATGGATTCCTTAAAAATTAAAAAGAGAAGGAAGACATGGATTTTTCGAGATGTGAAAGCTATTACAATAAATCAATGCCTCAGTATAAATACTAAATAAAAAGTATACAGCCTTTGTACACTTTGGAAATATACATTTTCATTATATATCTAAAATATACATTATATATCTATTAGATAACTTTTCGATGTTTCATTTCTTGAATGGGAACTGACACTGTGTGTGGTTTTATGAAGGAAATGACATGAAGATCTATTTAGAAATAGAGTGTCATTGTTAATTAATTCCTTTTCTATGGCTTTAATAGGCTAGCTGAATGATGATGAGGCTTATTTAGCTCATAGTTCTAGAAGTAGCCAAACAATGACTGGTCCATCTGTTTGGCTTCAGTGAGGACCTAGTAAGTTTCCATGCCTGGAAAAGAAACAGGAAGTGTGTATGGGGGTGAGGAGAGGGAAATTCACAGTGAATTGCCTTGCTTTATCACTCACTACCTGCCCTGATGTGAATTCATCCTACATCAAATGAAAAGTATTAACCATTTATGAGGGCTCTCTCCATAAAACAAACACACCTCACTAGGCTCCATCTTTCAAAAGGACTGATTTGGAAAATTAAGCTCCAGTGAAAGTTTTGGTGCCTTAGGTGTTTTTCAAAACCCATTTTTTCCAGATATTATTGACAAACATATTAAATGATAAGTGCATGTGGAAGTTATCCAAGGAAGGTTTGCGTTTATTAATACTCTATTTTTTTTGGTTGTAACTAAGAAAATGTTTCTTGTATCAAAAATGAAAATAGACATGTTGGGGGAAAAACTGAAGCAAGATAAATGGAAGGTGATAGTTGTCAATGCAGTCTGGTGTACGATTAAATGGTGTAGTTTTCAAAATTACAGTACAGACATATAACACTGTATTGTTCCACAAATGTTGTAAAACCACCTAAGTACAGTGATTTAATGGAATTTGGAAGAATTAAATATGAATGTTATGAGTTTAAACCAGAATCTCATAGATCAGTTCAGACAATCACAAGAAGGAAACATTTGACTCATTTACCTCAAACCTCAAGTAAATATGATGTATTTAAAAGATTAAATTATAAGCATTATTGTCATTGAGCTACCAGAAATAAACCATAGGTAAATCTTGAGTTTGTTCCAATGTATATGAAATATGTGAAACAGAATGTTCCCTAGAATAAAAAAAAAACAGGAAGAGAAACAAGCTACTGAAATTTTTACTGTCTCAAATATGAGAAATGATTGCACATCTAAATTAAATAGGGTATTGTGAAAGTCCAAATTTATGATCAAATAACCCAGGAGAAATGTATACTGTACAAATGTTTTTCACAGTTGCAAAAAGAAATATTTAGGATATAATTATTAGATAATGAAGCAATCTGAAAAATAGGCATTGGTAGGTATCACAAGCACATTATTTTATAATTTTCATTTCTCAATGAACAACCACTTTGCACATAATCATTTAAAGCAACACAACTTTGAATATAAACTGTCAGAAGTACTATAATTTTCTTATTGCTCATTAGAAAACAAAATTGTATTACTGTTAAATGCCTGAGCTGGACAATGAGAGCAGGAGATATTGAAGGAGGATTAGATCCATAGTATTTAATTAATACATGGATAAAAATTAACCTCACTGTGTAGCCAACTAAAGCTGCAAACTTCAGTGTGTTTGCATGCTGCTTTCCAGATTTCCTTCTGAAGAATTTAATATTTACCTAAGTGTTGCCCTGAAAGATGGTTTTGTACTGGCCTTTTGAGTTTTCTTTTATCCAGTCATTTTTCTACACAATTCCCTGATCTTTTTCTATGTCCCACCTCAATGAAAACCCTGCTGATCGATCCAAACCACTTTGACATTGGATGGGTCACTTTCTGTGTCAGAACTGATTGATACTAATTGCAGAGAAGCATCTGTCTCCCCTTGCTCTTCTTTTTTTAAAAGACTTTAAAGAAGTGAGAACATCAGTTGAATCGCTTGGCTTTCAGTTGTTTCTGTATTTAATTATCCGTACATGCATCCAGTTTGTGCGAGAGCCTGGTGATGCCAAGCTCTCTCTAATAGGCAAAGCAACATCTTCCAAGGTCCCTTCATTCCCTCTGAATTGCCGCACAGGGAGGAGTTTCATCAATTTTTCTGACATTTAGTGGAAAATAAAAACTCCTGATCAGAGTTCTACAGACGGTATATCTTCATACCTCCAATGCCCTTTAGAATACTATTACTTCTTTGTGATTCTTTCATATATCTCCAAAAAGCAACAGGCCTGGTTGAAACGGTCCATTTTTGGTTCATTCTAATTTTTTTCTTTTTCTTCTTCTTTTTTAAAACTTTAAATGTAAATATTAAAGTAGAAAATATCATAATGTACATTGATTGCAGTTACCTAGAAGTAAACGTAGGAATTTTTGACCTTACTGTTTTGCAACTAGTAAAAACTGATTAAGCATAACATAAAAGTAATTCCTGTGGAAAATATATCAACAAATAATACCACTTAAATGATTTTAAAGTTGATAGACAAAATTCTCAAGAAATTCCAATAGGCCAGATACTGAAAAATTTATAAATAACTATAAATTATGACCAAATAAGGTTGACCTTAGGAATGTAAAAATAGTACATATCTGCATATTTATTAAAATAGAAATATCTTCTCAATAGCATATAACAAAGTCCCAGTGATCCTACGTGATACTTAAAAACATTTTTAAAATTGGTTTTAAAATTGAATTTAAAAATTCAACATGTTTTCATGATCACAATATTAACCAAGTAAAATGAAGGGTGCTTTTTCAATCTAATAAGTTCATCTATGAAGACGTTATAATGTCTTATTTGACATTGAAATACTAAATGTCAGTAATCCTAAGAATAAGAACAAGACCAGAAGTCCAATCTTAGTGATTATTTTAAACATTGTACTGAAATTATTTTCAAGGGTGCCTAAGAAAAAAGAAATGCCAGGTGAAATGGTGAGAGACAAAAATGTGATGTGATAAAGAATCATATAAAAAGGAGGGTGATTTTTCTGCCCTGGAACGTGAAGCCAGGGTTGCTTTATATACTTGGGGTTTGCAGGGTATCTGTGCAGTCACAGTGTGACGTATAGGCATTAGAAATTTCTGGCATACAGGGGCTAGAGGGATGGCTCAGAGGTTAAGAGCACTGCCTGCTCTTCCAGAGGTCCTGAGTTCAATTCCCAGCAAGTCCATGGTGATTCACAACCATCTATAATGAGAAGTGGTGCCCTCTTCTGTCATAAAGGTATACATGCAGACAGAACACTATACATGTAATAAAGCTTCACAAAAAAACCCTGTCTTGAAAAACCAAAAGAAAATATTTTTTTTCTTGAATACAACAAAGCAAAATCAGTAAATACACAGTGACTTATTCTTACTTATGAATGCCTGGGCTTACCTTGGCTTGTTTCTAGCCAGAATTTTTATCTTAAATTATCCCCTTTGTCATTAACCACATTTTTGCCTCGGGGCTTTTTAGCTTTCTTTCTTCTATATATCCTTCTTTCCTTCTTACTCCATGGCTGGCTGGGTGGCTGGGTGACTGGGTGGCTGGGTGGCTGGGGGGCTGGGGGGCTGGGTGGCTGGGTGGCTAGGTGGCTGGGTGGCTGGGTGGCTGGTCCTGGAGTTCTCTCTTCCTTCTTTTCTTGCTTGTCACTGTCTTTGCTAGGTTTCTCCTCCTGTTTATTCCTTCTGCCCACCAGCCACACCTATTTCGAGTCTCTCCTGCCTAGCTACTGGTCATTTAGCTCATTATTAGACCAATTGAATGTTTTAGGAAGAAAAGGTAACACAGCTTTGCAGATTAAAAAAAATGTAACATAAAAGAATGCAATATGTCTTTGCATCGTTAAACAAATATTCCACAGCATAGATCAACGTAACACGTCTTAAACTAATATTCCATAACAATCAGCCATTGTGAGCTGTCAATTCTGCCCTAAATACTCCAGGTATTTTAGCTGGAGTGAGTTTCCTTGGTTGTCTGTGTTGCATAAGTTATCATAGACTGATGTGATGCTAAGTGGGAACTGCTCCCCTGTCTGTGTGACTGTTATAGTTGGAAGCCTTTGCAATGGAATGGATTGCTTGTTCTGGGAGTCTGACCTAAGTCGGTATCCCCTTGAATGACGTTATTGTTCATAACTGAGCAGAATGTCTCACGGTGATGATTACAGACATGTCTATAATTGCATCAAGAAAATTCTCAAACTTGAGGGGCATCTTGGAGCATCTACATATTTAGAACTAGCTTTAGAATTGGGCCACACAGTTTAGAGTGTGGAGTGTTTGGTAACTTTTAAAGGTCATATTTCATGATTAAAATCTCAGAGAACAACATTAGTGCAAAGTTCATGTCCTTAAAAGTGGCAATCGATGCTTATAAATGACATAAGAAAACAAAAGAAAAAAATATAAATTTGACCAAACATAGCTAACTTAAAATTATACTTATGTTAAATTAAATTACTCAAAGAAGAAAAGAAATCTATCAATTGTAAGAAAATGTTTGTAACTGGCATTACTGAAAGGGAATTATTGCAAGAATAAATAAAAGTAGTACAATTTAAAATTAAGGAAATACTTGTTACTGATTATTGGTCAAGTTCTCTGAGTAAACATTATTCAAGGATAATATACAGCTGCCTAATAATCATGAACAAGCGCGTATCAACTTTGAAAAAGATTACAACTTCTCAGTGGTAAAACATATACAAACAAAATTATTCTGGAATGTATTGCTTATTTTGTACAAGAGATAAACAAAAAATAACCAAATGATCAGAAAAATATGTACATGAATGTCTAGGCATAGTCTAAATGTAAAACATAGAAATGAAAAGCTAGAAATATTCCAAATACTTATAAACTGATGAATATGTGGACATATGTAGTATATTTCTATTCAGAGAGGTATTATTTGGAAGGAACCACTGTCACCACAAACAGCACTCAGCTGATCAGTATAAAAGTCACCGACAAAAGGCTGTGTCATATCATTATACCGATATTAAATACAGAATTGCAGAGAAATTAAGAAGTACAGTAGTTGCACTTAGGGCTATATGTGATGACAGAAGGGGGTGATATCCCGAAGATATAAGGCATCTTCTTGGAATGATGAAAATATCCTATGATGCTGTCAGTATTTACCTCTTACTATAATAAATACATGCGGCTGAGTATAGTGAGGGACAAAAATTATTTTAGTGTGCAGAATAATATTATATATAAAGCCAGCTTGGAATTCATAGGGTTATTGTTTCTCAAAACAAACTACAAACAAAAAGCCAACATTGAATCATACATTTTAAATGTTTGAATAATACAGTACCTGAACTATATCTAAATAAAAGTATTGTGTGGGCTGGTCAGATGGCTCAGTTGGTAAAAGTATCTGCTGCCAAGCCTATTGACTTGATTTAGAATCCTGGAACCAACAAGGTGGAAAGAGAGAATGAATGCCTGTGACCTTCACACATTCACTGTAGCACCCAGCTGCCAAAATACACACACACACACACACACACACACACACACACACACACACACACACACACTCATTCATAGACTCCTCTCCTTTCTCCCAGATCCCACCTCCAGCTAGACCAGTAATATCCCTGCTTCTCTTTCCTCCCTCCAA
>CABHPQ010031351.1:0-10720 GCA_902168405.1 Peromyscus aztecus
TATCATAAATTTTCTTATGCTTTCTTGTATTAGTTACGTTTCTGTTGCTCTGATAAAATATCATGATCAAAATCAACTGAAGGAAAAAGAGTTTATTTTGGCCTACAGTTCCAGAGGGAGAGTGCATAATGGCATGAAAAACATGGCACACTTGCCTTAATATTTCATCTTAACACAGTTAATGACCATCATCAAGAAAACAAATAACAACCTTTTTAGAAGGTTGGTGGCAGTGTAGACTGGTACAGACACTACAGAAATTGGTGTGGAGGTTCCTCAAATTGAATAAGCTTATGACCTAGGTGTTCCATTCCTGGGCAAATACCTAGATTCCATACCTTGCCACAGAGATACCTGAATGTCTAGGCACATTGCTGCTCTATTCACCGGGGCCAAGGAATGGAAGCAGCCTAGCTGTCCATTCACTGATGAATAGATAATGAAAATGTGGTACATATACACAATGGAGCACATTTTGAAATATTTACTGGCCATTTCATACAGTTATTTAGCCCATTTTTTATAAAAAAAAAAAGGTTGTTCATTTCCTTCTTATTTATTTGTTTATTAAAGTTTTAAAAACCAATATCAACTAATTATGAATTTGAAAGAAAATCCATGGAACTGAAGACATATTTTATTAAGTGAGGTAGCCCTGGCTCCCAAAGACAAATTCTGCACTTCTTCCCTCACCTGGGGCTTCCAGCTTCTACTTTTCATATATGTGCATTCATGTGGGAATAAGCATGGGTAGAGGACAGGAAAACAGAACAAGGCCCATGGCCAGTGGGGGTAATAGATCACATAAAATATGAAAACGGAAGGGGAAATACTGTGAGTGGAACAGGAGGGCAGCGGGACCAACTAGAACTAAGTATGTGCAAAGAAGCCATAAGGAAGCCTCCTACTTTGTAAACTAATTAAAAAGTAAACTTAAGTAGGACATGGTGGCATATGCCTTTAATCACAGCACTTCAATTGCCCCAGATAGTTAGCTAGGTTTCCAGTACTAGTCATGATTTCTCTCTTGTTGAGTGGGTTCTAAGTCCAATTAGAGGGCTATTAGTTACTGCCAAGCTATGTGTGCCACTACCCTTAATGTTATCATGCCATGCTGGTTGTTGTTGTGGTTCATAGGCATCAAAGCTGAACAGGACTGTTGGTTGCTTCTCTCCATGTGGGCTCTCATGGCACCTTCTGGTCCATGAAAGCTTGTCCTCATGGAGGAAGCTTTCAGGACAGTTCCAGCTCAGGTACCTCTGGGCCTTATGTCTGAAGTGTATGCTAGCTTCAGTACTTACCTTCAACCTCTGGAAGGCAACCAAAGCAATGGCAATAGCAGTTGTTTTAGGAGTCTTTCGGGCTACCCTGACAACAACTGATGCTTCTCATGCCTAGTGTTGGAGTCTTCATTAGTCTACGATATTGTCAGCCCAGATGGGAAATTATCATCGAAACTGTATCTGTATATGTATACACAGACTTGTATGTATGATATGTAATTTTAGGTAGAAATATAATGTGATTCCTTATGACCATTTCAGACATCCTTACTGTTATTCCCCCCTCCTTCTTCTTCTGTATTTATCTCACTCCATAATCAAAGTACACCCCTTTCCACCTGTGCCCTGCTTTTCTCCTCTGTTGCTTCTCTGCTCCAGCCATGGTCTCTTTTTACTTTCCTGGTTTCTGCAGTAACTCCAAGTTATGAAGTAACATCTGAAGCTATGGAGCTAGGAACTGCAGATGACATAGAACATGTGACATTTGTCTTTTGGTTCAAGGGTACCTCTCTCATATTTTTTCTAGTTCCATCCATCTCCCTGCAAAATTCACGATTTTGTTTTTCTTTACAGCTGGATAGTATTCCATATCATATATACACCACAATTTCATTACCCATTCATCAGTTGAAGGACATTTAGGCTGTTCCCATTTCCTATCTGTTGTGAATAGAGCAGCAATGAACCTGACTGAGCAAGCATCTGTGGAAGAGGAGGTCAAGTCCTTTGGACATATGCCACGAAGGTTCCTATGGTAGATTGATTTTTAGGTTTTGGTGGTTCTCCACAATGATTCCTGAGTGACTAGACCAATTTGAAATCCCACCAACAGTGAATGAGGGTGCCCCATGTCCTCTCTAGCATCTGTTGACCATTGTTTTGTTGACCTCTGCCATTCTAACTGGGATAAGATGGGATCTCAAAGCTGTTTGGTTTTGCATTTCCCTAATTTTTAGGGACAATGAACACTTTTTTTGAGATATTTCTTAACCATTTTTTTTCTTTTGAGAACTCTCTGTTCAGATTTCAAACCTACATTTAGTTTTTTGACTCTTTGTTTTTTGAGTTCTTTATCTCTTCTTGATATTAACCCTAGACTTCCTCTTTACTCTATTGATTGTTCCTTTAGCTGTGCAAAATGTTCTAGATTTATGAGGTCTCATTTGTCAGCTGTTGGCTGCAAATACTGAGCAATTGTAATCCTATTCAGAGAGTCCTTTCCTATACCTGTGCCCTGTAGGGTACTACTGAGGCTTTCTTCTAGCAGCTTCAGTTTCATATTTGGGTGTGTGACCTATGATGAGTTGGATTTTTTGTTTTGTTTTGTTTTGGTTTAGTTTTTTTTTTTTTTTTTGCAAAGTGATGCATTCAGTTCTAATTTCATTCTTCAGTGTATAGACATCCAGCATTTCCAGCATCATATGCTGAAAATGTTATCTTTTCTCCTGTGTGTGTCTTTAGCATATTTGTTGATTATTAAATGACTATAGTTATAATTATACTTTTGCATACTTGTTTTGGATATTTGATTTTATTCCATTGGTCTACATATCTGTTTTCATTCTAGTACCATATTGGTTTTTTATTACCATGGCTCTGTAATATGTCTTCAGATCTTAAATGGTAATCCCTCAAACATTATTCTTTCTGTTCAAGATTATTTTAGCTATCTGGGGCCTTTTATTGTTCCACATGAATTTTGAGATAGTTTTTTTTCTTTCTTTCTTTCTATTCCTGTGAAGAATGAGATGAAGATATTGATTGATATCACATTGAAATTGTAAATATTTTTTGGTTGAATAGTAATTTTTACAATATTCTACCAATCCATGAACATGAGACACCTTTCCATTTTCCATTGTCTTTCTCCATCTCTTTCTTCAGAGGTGTAAAGTTTTCACTGTAGGAGTCTTTGACCTGCTTGGTTAGGTCTATTCTTAGATATTTTAGTTTCTCTGAGACTATTATAAATGGGAGTGTGCCCATGAACTCTTTCTCTGTGTTTTTGCTGTTCATACATAGAAAGGCTATTTATTTGTGCACATTGATTGTATAACCTGACACTATGCTGAAATTGTTGATCATTTCTAGTTTTCTGGCACAAATGTTCAGACTCTCTTATGTATAATATCATGTCATCTGCAAGAAGGGAAAGTTTGATTTCTTCTCTTTAATTTGTACCCCTTTAATTTCTTTCTATTGCCTTATTGGTCCAGGTAGGGCTTCAAGCACAGTATCAAAAAGAAGTGGAGGATGGTCATCCCTGTCTCATTTGAGATTTCAGTGGAATTGCTCTAAGTTTTTTTCCATTTTAGGATGCTGTTGGGTATAGGTTTCTCATATAAAGCTTTTGCTATGTTATGTTGAAGTGTGCTCCCTGTAGTCTTACTCTTTCTAGGACTTCTATCATGAAGGCGTGTTGAATTTTATCAAAGGCTTTTTCTGAATCTATTGAGATGATCATGTGATTTTTGTCTTTAAGTCCATTTATGTGGCGTATTACATTTATTAAATGAATATGTTGAACCATCCCTGCACCTCTGTGATAAATCCAACTTGATAATAATCTTTTTGATATATGTCTGTATTTGGTTTGCAATTATTTTATTGAGGACTTTTGAATCCATGTTCATTGGGGATATTGACTGGCCTGTTGTTTTCTTTTCATATTTGTGTTTTTACCTGGTTTTGGTATTAGTATGATACTGGGATTATAGAAGGAATTTGGGAATGCTCCATCTCTTTGTATATTTTTGGGTAGTCTAAAAAGGATTGGCTGTAAATCTTTGAAACGCTGATAGAATTCTGAGATGCCATCTGAGTGTTTTATTGCAAGACTTTTGATTACTGTTTAATCTCATTTGTTATGAGCTTGTTGAGGTCATTGATTTGTTCTTGTTTTCTGACTTAATTTTGGTGTTTTGGGTGAATCTAGAATTCCATCCTTTTCTTTGAGGTTTTCCAACTTAAAGGCCTACAGGCTTTGATAGTATTCTCTTATACTACGCTGAATTTCTTTGGGGTCAGTGTGATAGTTCCCTGTTTACTTCTCATTCTCTTAATTTGGGTCCCCTCTCTCTTTCTTTTTGGTTACTTGTTTATCTATCAAAAAATGAGCTCTTCGATTCATTCTTTGTATTGTTTTCTTTGTTTCTATTTTGTTGATTTTGGTTCCGGTTTTCTTGTCTTTACTTTTTTTTTCTTTCTCTCTAGTAGGTTTGGGTTTAGTTTGTTTTTGTTTTTCCAAATTTCTGAGTTGTATCATTAAGTCATTTATTTGTGTCCTTTCTTAATTTTTTTGTTTTGTTTTGTTTTTGTTTTTTGAGACAGGGTTTCTCTGTGTAGCTTTGCGCCTCTCCTGGAGTTCACTTGGTAGCCCAGGCTGGCCTCGAACTCACAGAGATCCGCCTGGCTCTGCCTCCCGAGTGCTGGGATTAAAGGCGTGCGCCACCAATGCCTGGCCTTTCTTAATTTTTAATGTGGGCACTCAGGCTATAAATTCTCCTCATCTTCTGTTTCTAATGTGTCTCAGAGGTATTTTCATTTAGTTTCAGACTTTTTATTTCTGTTTTTTGACTCATCTATCATTCAGTAATGAGTTGTTTAATCTCCATGAATTTCTGTACTTACTAGAAATTTTTTGCTGTCAATTTTAAGTTTAGTTGGGTTATGACCAGATAAGATACAAGGAGTTATTTCAATCTTTCTGAACTTGTTAAGACTCGTTTTATGTCCCAGGGTGTGATCTGGTTTAGAAAAGTTTCTGGTGCCACTAAATAGAAAGTGTATTCTTTGGTGTTTGGGTGGAGCATACTGTAGATATCTGTTAAGTCCATTTGAAGTATGATATGAGTCCAATTAATTCTGATGTTCCTGCGCTTATTTCTTTGTCCAAGCTACCAGTCTATTGGAGACAGCAGGGCGTTACAATCACCTTCTACTGGTGGTTTGACATTAATCTGTGTCTTTAGATCCAGTCGTATATTTTTAATGAAATTGGGCACACTAGAGTTTGGATATATGTTACTACTATATATAATTTATAATAATATATGTTACTATATTAGAATAGTAATATCTTCTTGTTTAATTTTTCCCCTAGTAGAATTAAGTATTCTTCTCTATTTCTTCTGATTCATTTTAGTTTGAAGTTTAGTTTGTAAAGACATTAAGACAGTGACATTTGCTTCCTGGTCCCATTTGATTGGCATACTTTTACACATCCTTTCACTTTAAAACAGTGCCTATCTTGAAAATTAATACATGTTTCTTGGAGGCAACAGACAATTGTTTTTTGTTTTTGTTTTTTCTTGATCCATTTAGTCAGCCTGTGTCTTTTGAGTGGAGAATTGAGGGCACTCATATATGAAATTATTATTTAAAATTGTGTGTTGATGGCAGTCATTGTGTTGTTGGGTTTTTGGTGTTGTTATTTGTATTTTCAGTGATACTTTGTGCTTCAGTAATTATAGCTTCATTTTTCCTTCTACCATCTCTTGGCTATGTTCATGCTCTTCAGCCTAAAATATTGCTTTCTGTGTTTCTTTGGGTTTGGTCTTTTGATGATAAAACTTTTAAGGTTGTTTATAGCAAGAAATGTTTTCCTCTCTCCTTCCAATATAGCAGATAATCTTCTTGGTTGTGTTTGTCTAGACTGACTGTGGCCGTTTGGGGCTTGGAATGCTTTGCCCCAGACTCTTCCATCGACAGGTTTTCCTTCTGTGCTAATGTGTTTTGTCTCTCAAAGTTTCCAATACTCTTTCTTAGTTATGCGTACTTAGTGCTTTAACTATGATATGATACGAGGAATTTTTTTTCTGGTGTTATCTCTTTGCTCCTCTGTGTGGTTTATGTATATGGGCATGGCTTTCCATAGTTTGGGTAAGTTTTCTTCTATGATCTTGTTGAAGATCTGATCTATCCTATTGATCTGGGATTCTTCTCCATTACCTACTCCTATCATTCAGAGGTTTAATCTTTTCATGGTATCCTATGTTTCCGTGTAAGTTCCTTTTCTGTGTTTTTTTTTTATTTTCACATTCTTTTCTTGTTTGACTTATAAATCTTTTACTTTATTGTCTAGTTCTGATATTCTATCTCCTGCTTGTTCACTCTATTTGTAAGGCTTTTGCTTTGTGTACTCTAGTGGAGTCATTGAGTTTTTCAATTCCATCTTCATTTTGCCTTGAATCCTCCTCAGTATTCCTCTTTATCAAATTCCATTCTCAAGACCTGGATTGTCTTCATCATTTCTACTGGTCTTATGTTTGTGTTTTCTTGGGCATCACTTGGGTGTTTTGGGTTTTGTTTGTAAGTTCATTGAGCTGTTTCTTTGTGTCTTCTTTAAACTCCTGGAATTCTTTGGTGAAGTTAATGATGTTTTTTCCTTAAGTCTATGTCCTGTGACATCTAGATAATTCTCATTGGTGAACATATTTATAGGGCTGATAGATTTGGGGTTAAGAGGGAATGCTGCCTTGATCTTTCTTAATTTTTTTATTCTTGCAATGAGATCTGGGCATGTGGACTTCTTTTGTTAGTTCTCATTCTGATAACCCAGAGCAGGTTGGGACAGAACACAGAATGTGTGAGCTAGGTTGGGCCTTAAGGTTGGATATGGCTCAGGTAGAATGAGGTAAGGTGGACACAGAGTGCTAGACTGCTGTGAAAAGTGTGAATCCTGATCTAAGCCTAGGGTTTGGGAGTAGATCTTGAGGGTGGGAAGGGTCTATGGAGGGGTGGTTCAGGAGGATATCCCTGGATAGACCCTGATGTAAAGGATCTAGCTGGGCAGAGAAGCTTTCTGTAGCATGGGAGGGGACTATAGTTTGTGAGAAGGCTTGGATGGTCCTTGTGGAAGCCTAGAGATGGGCAGTGGAACAACCAGGAGTGGCCAGGCTAGGCTGACATATGGGATGTGGGACCAGGCTAGATCTGGGGGCTTGGGAGAGTCATGGAGGGGAAGGTCATGTAGCTAAGCTGTTTAAATTCCAGGTTATAACTTCCATCTCATACTGAAAAGTGCTATTTTAAAATCAGTCATCAGGAAGGTTAGAGAGATGGCTCAGTGTTTAAGAGCATTGTCCATTCTTCCAGACTACCAATTCAATTCCCAGCACCCACATTGCAGCTCCTAACTGAACTCTGTAAGTCTAGTTCCAGGAAATCCATTACCTTCCTCTGGCCTTCACCAGCATCACACAGCCATGAGGTACACAGACATACATGCAAATAAAAAATCCATACACATAAAATAATAATAATAATTAATAGTAACAATGGTAATAATAAAATAAAATTAGCCAGAAGAACTCAGAAATCAAATTTCAAAAGAGAAATTCAAGTAAGATTTCTTTTATATGTTAAAACTAAGAAATATATAGACATAAAACAATTTAGAAAATCATCTTCTGAGTTAAACTGTCATGTATTCATTCTATGGAATACTGCTTGGTAATGAAAAGGAGTGAACTTTGACACAGAAGCTTAGACAAATCTCCAGAGAAGTGTGTTGAGTTGAAAATGTCCAATTTCAAAAGGTTATGTATTCAACTCTGTTTATGTGGCATTCTTGAAGTGAAAACATTCTATATCTTAATGTGTTATTATCAGTCTCCTGGTGGTGATATCATTTTTAAGTTGTGTAAGATATTGTCATTGGGTGGAAAGTAGGCAAAGGGCACTGTTTATTTTACAATATGAAAATTAAAAAAAAAACCTTCTCAAGCCTGGCATGGTAGTGCATACCTGTAACATACCCCAACTACTTGGGAGCCTGGGGTAGAATTGAGAATTGGACATCAGGTTGAAAACACAGTGAGACCCTGCCTCAAAAATCAGAAGATAAAAGTGAACAGGAAGGTCCCACCCAAAGGAGTATAAGAACTAGCCACAAAGGGGCAGAAGAGCCAAACGGCCAAGAAAGGAGCAGATTCTACAAAGGATTCCACAAAGCACAGCCTTGGGGACAGGGATGCACTTGCCCTCCCGGGTACCAGTTAGATGGGGGGATTCCAGTGACCTAGGAAGGAGGAGGGGGTCCAATACCAAGAGACATAGGCAGGCTGTGGTTGACTAGAAAGTACTTGGCTTTTCTCAGATGGCTAGTTATCAGTTGAACAGCTGGGGTGTATGTAGGTGGCTGTTACAACACTCTTGGTTTGCTACATATAATTCCTAGAGGTGATGGGGCCTTACATTATACTAGAATCTACAATTATTTATCTTAAAACCATAACAAACATCATAGCCATGTTTCCATCAAAATACAACTGAAGGATTTTGATTTTCCCCTTTGTTCTACTAAACTAGTATTACTACATAATTTGCTGGAGTTGAATAGATTGGTTAAGAAATCTGGTTTGGGACATGGAGAGGTAACTCAGCTAGTAAGAGTGCTTCTGCACAGTCATGAGGACCTGAGTTCAAATCCCCAGTACCCACATAAACATACCAGTAACCTCCTGCTTTGGGGTGAAGGCAGGGATCCCTGGGGCTTACTAATTGCCTGCCTAGACCCTGTATACACCAGAACACTGGACATCCCGTGTTCTGGCCTCCACCCATGCATATGAACGTGCCCCCCACCCCCACCTCCCACACACACTGCTTGTACCAGGATTGCCGAGTCCGTCCCTTTCAGGAGAGTTACCCAGGCATTTTCACCCACCCTCTTAGCAGCAGGTCCGCTCTCACCTCCTGATTCAGCTGTCAGAACCCTTTTCCGGAGCCATTTAGCACCAGGGCATAATTGGTGAGACCTGCTGTCTCCAGCAAGACTCAGTTTTACCCACTAAAGAGAACTAAGGAGACAGATGCAAACCAGTTTCATTCATTTGGAATGGTAACTCATACCATCCTCAGTAGAGATGAAATACAACAAACGGAGAAAATATTAGCTCAATATAATAAGTCAAGGATGTGAACACTAGCAAGAGGAACAGGATATCCAAATACAGGAATAACTAAAAACCTCACTGGTGAGACACTGGTGTCTGAACACACCATTGGAGTGAAGAATCTTGAGGAATATTTACACAGAATGACTATTTTGTTCCTGAAAGAAGAGGCCTGCACAAACACACTGTCTCTTTTTGTGCCTAGCCAGCCTAAGGCTCATCTTGTCTCATTGTCATGGATCACTCTGCTGGAAGTGTGAGGCTCATTCAATGTGGGGTTTTGATCAGAATTCTGTTCCTGCACAACTGCCTATCGGTGGGTCACTGGATCAGTGCCCTGCCTTAATCTACATGCCCACAGGACCCTGCTGCCTTGAAAGCAACTGGTTGTTGTGTTGGATGGGAAGAACATTTCGAGGACCTGTAAGTAAGTAAAAGTAAACTTTGTAGATACAGGTAGGCATGGTGGCATGGCTATAACCTCACCATTTGGGAGGCAGAGGCAGGAGGATCAAGAGTTCAAGGCCATCCTTAGCTCCATATGGTGAGTTCCAGACTAACCTGGGGTACATGAGAACTCGTCTCAAACACACAAACAGATCAGACTTTGAAAAAACTTTGAAGGGCTCAAAAGGCCAATTTAGAAGCTTCAACATTAATATGCTCCTTCTTATTAATAGCATTTTGTTTGTAAAAATTCAACATCCAGCCTAATGAATACCCCACCTACTGATAGGCTCAGTTAGATGACCCAAAGGTCAGATCTCTCAGAATTAGTGTCACGGCTGTTTGGTAGCCATGGTGTTAAACACAATTTGGACCTGTTTGTATTATTCCCAGCAGATGAACTTGCTAATTTGGGACCTGGTTGCAGCCACATTTATTATTTTTTAGTAGCTACACTATTTCCAGAACTCCAGGACCTCCAATCCTTGAGATGTCCTTACACACTGCTTTGCAGGGTAGATATTGTTCCTATTTTACAGATGGGATTAGCAAGACTCTGAGTGATTAAGCAGTTGGCACAATGTCAGCCAGCTGGTTAAATGGCCAGTCTGTCTGTCCTTGAAGGTTGCACTCTATTTCTTCATGAGCCACACACCCAGAGTTCCAATCTTGGGCTTAAATTCTAAGAATACAGAATTGTACAGATGGTCCAGGTCCTGTAGGGAGAAGGGGAGGGCCACCTGGGAGCAGCAGTTTCTTACAGACATCTGTCATTGGGTCAGAAAAAGCCACACCTGTCCTCTCCATCTCCCCAGCAGAAGAGAAGTACTTTCTCAGGTGATAAATGATGGGGGAAGCTTGTAAGGTCCCTGAGCAGAGGCCTCAGGACCGAGTCTCCCCAATAATTCATGGCAATCGTTGCCAGAACCTGAACCCCAGAGGTCCAGGTCATCTTCTCCTTGACAGGAAAAGATAAGGAACTTGTTTCTCCCCAGACCTGACACCTGAGATCTACCCCAAACTCCCCACCTTCCTATCCTATGATCTGGAAAACTGTTGTCTTGGATGGAGGACAGGATTGCCAATCCCGGC
>CABHPQ010031359.1:0-10594 GCA_902168405.1 Peromyscus aztecus
ATTTTCTAAAGCATATTTGGGCCATCTCTTAGTACAGAGACGGATAAGCTTAGGAATCTTTAAGTAGGGCATTAAGCTGAGAGGTTTCAAAGCTTCAAGAAGACAGCCTAAGGGAGAAGTAGGACTGATAGGGTTGGAAGCCTTATTTCCCATGTCTGAAGCAGAGGCAGGAAAAAAAAAAAAAAAAACGTGATCTGGAGCCAAGGCCCCAGGCGTTCCTAAGGCCAAGGATGGATCTTTACTGGGCACAGGTTGCTAGATGGCTCATCAGCCAAAAAGCAGGGGCCCCCCACTGCGTGAAGCAAGGATTCCCCGGGAATCTGGAACAGCGTTTACCGCTTCATCAAGCCGGAAAAACGT
The DNA here is from genome assembly GCA_902168405.1 of Peromyscus aztecus. Taxonomy (NCBI): domain Eukaryota; kingdom Metazoa; phylum Chordata; class Mammalia; order Rodentia; family Cricetidae; genus Peromyscus; species Peromyscus aztecus. The sequence continues at coordinate 361 of CABHPQ010031359.1, forward strand.
GTCATTCCCACACAGCCTCAGGACGCACCCAACGGCGGTGGTCCAACCTTGAGGAATATCTCAAGCTGCAGATGTGGGAGATGGCTAGAAATTTAGGCCTGCGATAGGGGCCGACCGTAGCCAGTAAAGACCATGGTCGGGGGTTTCCCTGGTTTCAAGACTACTCAGTGAGCCGCCGGATGTTCAACGGTCGTTCTCACAGATTCAGGAACCCGTTTACACTGGCCGAAAAGTGGGGGACTCACCAATCGGAGCAGTGGTGTTGTGTGGAAATTCGTGCAGCCAGGTGAATGGACAGTGGTCTGTCATGTACAGAGCAGAGTCCCCAGTTTACAGGTTTCTAGGCACAGAGAGCCCAGAAGTGCCTGCTTCATCACGGCACCAGATGTTAGTTATTTGTGGCACTCTTACCCTGTGAGGAAATGTCACAAACATGACAGAATCCACTAACAAGAGTTTTATTAAGATAAGAGAGAGAGACAGGTGTGCTCAGGCCTGTTGAAAGGACACATGCATAAAGAGAGAAGCAGGGGATCATGGTGCCAGCTTATAAAGGCTGTGCTTGCGCACACAGGCCCATGTGGCTACTCCATGCACGCGAGTAGATCACATGGTTGCGCTGCGCGCTTTACGCAACCATGCAGAGCCACGGGGTCCTGGTCACGTGAGACATTTTGACCTGGAAATGGCTATTTTGACCTGGAAATGGCTAGGCAGAAGTGTCTAGGTCCGCCAGACATGGGGGCATATTGTAAATATCTATCAAGTAGGCCCTTTGAAAGTTCTCTGAGATGAATGTAGAGTTCAGAAGAGAAAATAGGACTGCAGAAGAAGTAGAGGAGCTGCCAGCAGATGCCATTCAATGTTCTGGAAATTTATGACATCACAAAGGAACAGATGGGCCATGCACAGAGGTAATATAGTGAGAAGGAAGGCTATTGGTGTAAGACAAATTGCTGAATGGTCTTATTAATAAAAAACCTGGAGCCAGATATTGGGGTGAAAAACCTGAGAGATCAGAAGAATAGGAAAAGCCACAGACAACCTCACCTCACCGACACCACAGTCTCCAAAGAGACCTACTTCCTGTATACCCATGCCTATATGCCTTTCTGTTCTGCCATCTCATTTCCTCTCTCTGTCCAGCTACATCACTTCCTGTCTGTTTGTACAGACCTCCAGACCTCTATGGTTAGTGCTGGGATTAAAGGCATGTGTCACCACACCTGGCTCTGTTCCCAGTGTGGCCTTGATGGATCACAGAGACCCAAATGGATCTCTGCCTCCCGAATACTAGGATAAAAGGCGTGTGCTACCATTGCCTGACTTCTATGTTTAATATAGTGGCTAGATTTTTCCTCTGAACTTCAGATAAGCTTTATTAGGCTGCGCAATATTTTGGGAGACACAATATATCACCACATTTCCCCTTTTTTGTCTAAAATAAAAATAAAAAAATTATAAGGAAAATATATACAATAAGTACAATAACTATATGCAATATATACAGGCAATAAATACATCAACAATGTCTAGTCCATTTGCATTTGACAAGTTCAGAGAAAATATTCCATTATCTATTTTTGTGAATCCAAAGGATGTCTCTAATTCACTTTCTATCCTAATTTGCATTACCCAAACTAACTTTTGATGTCTTTCAAACTTATACACTTTACACCTCTTTAGTGAGTTTCTTTTCTGAACTTCTTCTTCTTTTTTTTTTTTTTGGTTTTTCGAGACAGGGTTTCTCTGTGTAGTTTTGGTTGGTGCCTGTCCTAGATCTTGCTCTGTAGACCAGGCTGGACTCGAACTCACACAGATCTGTCTGGCTCTGCCTCCCGAGTTGTGGGATTAAAGGTGTGCACTACCACCGTCCAGCTTTTTCTGAACTTCTTAACAAGGAAAAGTTTAACTATCTAATCTTCAACTCCCTCAGAGACCTGAGAAGGAAATAATATTACCTAGTAAAACAGGGAGTGCAAACAAGGGACTTCTGAAAAAAAATGTGAGTTATAAGAGAAACAGCCAGCTGCCTGGACAGTCACCTGAGGTTTCTCTGCAACATTGGGGCATCATCTTTGGCCTACAAGCTTAGCATATCTGACAGGCTCCTCTGTGAAGCAGGATTTTCTAAAGAGCCTTCCTACCTTGTCTTGGCAAGGATCAGCAGTCCTTTGTTTTGTGTCCTGCTTGTCCATTTTGGACAGCATACTGTCAGCAGTTGATGTGAGGGCACTTTCTTGCCCAGTGGCTAACTTTTGACGTAATGAAAGTAAACTTCATGTGGAGTTTCTTCAATGCCCATCATCTCTGAAGTAGATTGGTGCTGCCAGGAGTAGACATGTCTCAATTTCATAAAAAAAGAAAAAAATCTATGTTATTAAAACATCTTATGTCATATTCTACGGATCTCTGAAGTGTTTGAAGATGATCTGTATATCTAAAATATATCTCTGCTTGACCTTGAAAACATACCTAATATGACTACAAGTTCGACTGTAATGATTAACTACTAACTTTCATTTCTTTATATTTGAATTAGTTGGTAAGAATAACTTTCAAGGATTAGCAAATTGCATTACATTGTTAAATGAACTGTGTAGGTACAATACCTTGAACAAGATTAGAAATATATGTACAATATATTCTAACAAAATTAATCTCAAATTTTATCAATGTACATAATTTAGTTTTTTGTTTATTTTTATTTTGTGTGTATTGGTGCTTTGCCATGGGTGTTGAGTGCCCTGGAACTGGAGTTGCAGACAGTTGTAAGCTGCCATGTAGGTGCTGGGAATTGAATCTGGGACCTTTGGAATAGCAGTCAGTGCTCTTAACCACTGAACCATTTCTCCAGCCCAACATATATAATTTGTATACAATATACAAAAATCCAATCAAATGTAAAATATCTAAAACTAGTAGTTGCCTTCTAAAAGTAGATTCAATAATCTACCTTTTTATCTTATCATATCTATGTCTTCTCTTTTTTCTTTTCGGGGTAGATTCAATAATCTACCTCTTATCTATATCCTTTTTTTCTTTCAAACAAGAACCCTGAATCTAATTTCCTTTAACTTTTTTCCTAACCATTAACAAATAACAACTTGTAACCAACCATCCTAAACAATGACAATATCCAAAACCCATTGAAGACCAAACACCACTCACCCCACCTCTTGGGAATGTGGGTGTGGTTTTCTTAAAATTACTTCCTGCTGTGTGAGGGCAAAGGCATCTTTAGGGGATCCTGAAAGAAAAATTTTGGGTTAATTGTCAAGTCCTGGGAGAGGTAGCTGTATCATTTGTTGTCCAATCTCTGCATAATGTGAAAATGCAGGGCTTTTCTCAAGTCCTTACTCAAGTAATCAGTGAGGCTGGATCATCTCAGCTAGCCATCTCAAAATTGTCCTGAGCAGTTTGTAGTCGAAAGCTGATCTTTGGGTGATGTTTGTCAATTTAGTGGAATTATTATCGTCCCTGTGGAATCATCCTTGTGGGGCCCCATCTTGTTTTTGGAGACTTCAAATTTGTTGTTAGGCCTGGTCATGATTCCCTGCATAAGAATGATAGAGACTCAAACATGAAAACATGTACAGGCAGCTAGATGTAGTGGTAATGTGTTCCCCAAAATATAGTGCACCCTAATAAACTTATCTGGGGTCAGAGAACAGAACAGCCACTAGATACAGAGGCTAGAAAATGGTGGCACTCACACCTTTAATCCTAGCACTCCAGAGGTAGAAATCCCTCTGGATCTCTGTGAGTTCAAGGCCACATTGGAAATGGCCAGGCATGGTGACTCACGCCTTTAATCCCAGGGAGTGGTGGTAGAAGGCAGAAAGGTATATAAGGCGTGAGGACCAGAAACTAGAAGCTTTTAGCTGGTCAAGATTTCAGGCTTTTGAGAAGCAGTTCAGCTGAGATCCATTTGGATGAGGACTCAGAAGCTTCCAGTCTGAGGAAACAGGATCAGCTGAGGAATGGGCAAGGTGAAGAGGCTGTGGCTTGTTCTGTCTCTCTGATCTTCCAGCATTCACCCCAGTACCTGGCTCAGGTTTGATTTTATTAATAAGAACTTTTAAGATTCGTGCTACACTAGATGAAGCCTTTTTTTCTCAGATTAGTTAGTACTCTATATAACCATTAATATCATGACAAAAGTTTAAATATATATGTATAAATCTTAAAAATTTTGATATAAAATTCATACCTTAAGAAAAGCTTTAAAGAATCAAAATAGAACCAAAGAATTGAGATTAGTGACAATAGAATAGTCCCTTAATTTTGTTTTTCTTCTGTCCCATATCAGGTGGCTCTTTTGAAATGATACAGAGATTTTGGATTTTCTATTAACAAGCATGCTTGGGTTTAGAGAAGGAGAGAGCCACGCTCCAACTCCAAAGCCTGCTTTAATTTTTAATTGAAATGGGACTACATAAAGATCATTTGTGTTATGTGTCTGTAGAGAAGAGCAGAAACAAACATTTAGGAAGACTTATGAAATTTTATCCTGTTAGATATGTGATATACCAATAGGCCAATTTACTCTTTTTCTTGGGACATTTTTTCTGGATGCTTTGTCCTTTTTCTTCAGATGTCTCTTCTGTCCAGGGTTCTTCAGATTCCTTATCCTTCGTTCTCATGAAAGACAAAAACAAAAACCCTTCCCCAACCCTAACTTTGGGGAGGTTCCCTTTTGGCAAGTTATATCTGATTAAATGAAAAGCATTTGTTAGTGGTATAAGTTAGTTTAAATTGGATGGTCATGCTGGTTGATGAACTATCACCTCTTCTAATTAAGAGGTCTCTCTTGTTCAAATCAAACCTTTATCAGTTTTGATGGTATCCACAGCTTGTCTTCTCCTGTAGAAACAAAAGCAAAACCTCGTCCACAACATAACACATATCCTGGTTTCCATTCTGAGGTTGGCACATCCTTAAAGTATATAGGTTGATTTAATTCTGTAGTTTTTTTCTATTATCCAATGTCTCTCTGAAGCTGTTGTTCCTTTCTCATTACCTCTGAGAAAATTCAAAGTTAATAGAGCATTATGTAATCTATTTCTGAGGGTTTTTGTTATGCCTTTCTGTTTATTTAGCATATCCTTTAGAGTTTGATTTGATCTTTCTATGACTACTTGGCCATAACTTCTAGCAAATGCATGATTTTAGAACCAGCCTTTTCTGAACTCAGAGCAGTTGCCCATAGAAATCCTGAATAGGTATCAATGGTGTGGTGTACATATTTCAATTTTCCAAATTCTTCAAAGTGAAACATATCCATCTGCCAGATTTCATTCCTCTGAGTACCCTTTGGGTTATATCCTGCTGGTAGTGGAGTCTGATTGTAAAAAGAACAAGTAGGACATTTCCTTATAATTTCCTTGACTTGTTGCCAGGTTATGGAAAAATCCTTTTTTAAACCCTTACTATTGACATGACGTTTTTTATGAAATTCTGAGGCCTCCAGCACATTTTCTATCAATAGTTTATCAATCTTGTCATTACCTTGTGCCAGAGGGCCTGGTAGACCCATATGGGATTGGATGTGAGTTATATATAATGGATGCTTCCTATTCCTGATTGTATCTTGTAACTGAATAAATAACAAAGTTAATTCTGACTCATCAGGATAAATTCTGCTGTTTCAATATGTAAAACCACTCTTTCAGCATACTGAGAGTCAGTAAATATGTTGAGAGGTTCTGAAAAATCCATTATTGCCATCAGAATAGCATATAATTCTGATTTTTGAACCAAATCATAAGGACTTTGAACCACTTTATTTAAATTTTCTGATTTGTAACCTGCCTTTTCTTTTTGGTTTGCATCTGTATAAAATGCAGGAGCTCCAGATATTGTAGTTTCCCCTACAATGCCAGGCAGGATCTAATCAGCTCTCTTTATAAGTTGAATTCTATTGCTTTTGGGATATTTGCTGTTAATCTCTCCCAAAAAATTACTGCAAGCTCTTTGCCAAGGTTCACTTTCTGCCCATAATTTGTCAATGTCATCCTTAGTTAAAGGTACTACAATTTCTGCTGAGTCTATTCCTGCTAATTGACGAAGTCTTAATTTTCCTTTTGAAATCAACTCAGAGATCTTTTCCATATAAGTTTTTAATTTTTTAGTCTGTTTATTTGGTGGAAATATCCATTCCAATATAATATCTTACCTCTGCATTAAAATTCCTGTAGGAGAATGCTTAGAAGATAAAATAACCAAAATGCCATCAAGCTTTCTATCCACATGATCCACATGTGCATCCTGTATTTTCTTTTCCACCAAAGCCAATTCTCTCTCAGCTTCAACTGATAATTCTCTTGAACTATTTAAGTCCTTGTCGCCATCTAAGGTTTTGAACAAATTACTCAGTTCATCATTTTTTACCCCAACAATAGTCTATAGATGGGAAATGTCTCTGAATAATCTTTGAAAGTCATTAATAGTCCGTAATTGATCTCTCGTAATTTGCAACTTTTGGTGTCTAACTTTTGTAAACCTATTTTATATCCTAAATAATTAATAGAATCTCCTCTTTGAATCTTTTCAGGAGCAATTTGTAATCCCCAACAAGAGAAAATTTTCTTCTTCAAACATTCTTTCTAAAGTATCTGCATTTGAATCAGCTAGTGAAATATTGTCCATGTCATGATAAAGTATAGATTTAGGAAATTGTTTACATATTACTTCCAATGGCTGTCATACAAAATGTTGGCACAGGGTTGGGCTATTTAACATTCCCTGTGGGAGACCCCTTCATTGATATCTCTTAACAGGCTGAGAATTATAGGTAGGCACTGTGAAGACAAATATTTCTCTGTCTTTTTCTTGTAAGGGTATTGAAAAGAAACAGTCTTTTAAATCGATGACTATAAGAGACCATCCTTTAGGTAACAGAGTAGGCAAAGAAATTCCAGATTGTAGAGAGCCCTTTGGCTGAATTACTTTGTTAATTGCTCTAAGGTCTGTTACCATTTTCCACTTGCCAGATTTCTTTTTAATAACAAATACAGGAGAATTCCGAGGGCTGGTTGATTCTTCAATATGCTGAGTATTTATCTGCTCTTATACCAGCTCTTCTAAAGCCTGCAGTTTCTCTGTTGTTAAAGGCCATTGCTGAACCCACACAGGCTTGTCTGTTAACCATTTTAAAGTTAGAGCTGTTGGTGTCTTTGAAAGATCAGCAGCTGTTGTGCTCTGTTCTTGTACAATCTGGATGGTCAGTGACTGTTCTTTATAATACCTTCTAATATTTTTCTCAGTAACATGTGTTAGTTTATGGTTTGTTTCTGAGATTGGAAGAATGTTAATCTGGGTATTCCATTGTTGTAATAAATCACAGCCCCATAGATTCATAACTATATTAGCCACATATGGCTTTAATATTCATCTCTGTCCTTCTGGTCCTATACATTCAACCCAGTTTGTGCTCTGTTTCACTTGAGATAATGTTCCAGTCCCTAACAGCTGAACATTTACCTTCTGAAGAGGCCAATTTGGATGTTAAGATTCTGGTGCAATTATTGTGACGTCCTCACTTCTGCCTACAAGACCCTCCACAAGAGGGTCATTTATTTGTATTTTTAATTTTGGTCTTTGTTCATTTATAGAAGTTTGCCAAAAAAATTGCTTTATGGTTTCTCCTGAATTTTTTGTTCTCTGTGCTACAGCTGTTCTATCATCCTGAGCAGCCTGGTTTATTACAATAGGCATTTGGTTATTTAATTGATTTGAGAAGGGGTTTCTTCTATGATGCCAGGAAAGGCCTGAACTGAATTTGCCATGGTGGCCTGTGAGAGGCCCCTCAGGGAGTTTCAAGATTACCTTGTCTGTTCCTGTTGATCTACATTCGTTAGTGCAATGTCTACCTTTACCACACCTTTTGCTCAATCCAGAAGAGAGGGGCATTCTGTTGCCGTTGTTCCTTGAAGGAACATTGTTCCTAGGAACGCCTTGTTTATAGTCCCTTTTTAGGTGGCCTTGTTTACCACAATTAAAGCATCTGACATTACTGTTTTTCTTTTCTTTCTTTTTAAATTTTTTTTGTTTTGTTTTTTGAGATAGGATTTTTCTGTGTAGTTTTTGGCGCCTGTCCTGGATCTCACTCTGTAGACCAGGCTGGCCTCGAATTCACAGAGATCTGCCTGGCGCTGCCTCCTGAGTGCTGGGATTAAAGGCATGCACCACCACCGCCCGGCCACTATTTTTCTTCAAACCTTTTGAAATCACTTCTCCTACTCACATATTTTCATAGTCATGAGATTCAATATTAATTGTATCTCTGATCTAGTCCTCCAAGGGTGCTGATCTTGCCTTTAATGGCCTAATTATCATTTTTTTATGCAGCATTGGCATTCTCAAAAGCCAGGGATTCAATTATTATCTGTCTAGTTTCTGAATTTGGTATCATTCTATTTACTGCTGAAGACAGCCTTTGTAAGAAATTCATGAAGTTTTCTTTTGGGCCCCATATAACTTTTGTAAATGACTCAGTTTTCTTTCCTACTTCTTCAGTTCTGTCCCAAGCATTCAAGGCTGCCATTTGGCATAAAGTCAGGGTGTGGTCATCATATTAAGATTGTCTTTGTGTATCAGCATAATTGCCTTCTCCAAGAAGTTGATCTTGGGAAATTTCCACACCTCTAGTCTACAGCATTGTTCTATTGTTTTAGCCTCCTCTTTAAACCATGGTCTCCATTGTAACTGTGGATCAGCCTCTAGGACAGCTGTAATTAACTCTTTCCAATCTTGAGGGATAATTCTATTACAAGTTGACCACAAGTTTAACCTCTGCTTCACAAATGGAGAATGCGACCATATGATACTACAGCTTCTTTAAATCTCCTGAAATCTAATACTTCAATTGGAGTCCAGTTAGCTCGTACACACCCTTGAGCATTTGGCTGTTCCGGTAAGGTTACCGGGTAGATTAATGTTTGCTGTCTGGTAACCTGAGGCTGTTTCTCTGGAACCGTATAATTCAATGCTGAGATAGGTTCACCTTTAAATGCTTCTGTCTGAATTTCTCTATAATTTATTTTAACTGGTTTTTCTAAAACTTTCATCTTGGCACTCAAATTGACCAACCTTTTTAATGCTAAAATAAAAATGATCAAACAAATAGTATTCATAATCGATGTTATGTAAATCCCATCAACATTAATTATCCTCTCATTTAATTGTTCCATTTTTAGACCTCCTAATGTGTTATCAAACAGAGACCAAATTCCATCCATAGTAAAAATGTTTCCCATTTTTTAATGTGGGGGAAAAAAGAAATCTCTTTTAACTAATTTCACCCTTTAAGATATCTTAATTGACTCACCAACTCTGCTGACTGCATAGACCAGTAGAAGTCTAAGGAGTTTCAAAGCAGCTACCTAGTGTGGTAATAGTCCAAGATGGAAATCCAGAGAGAGCCCACCACCCACCAGGAGAGAAAAAGACAAACAAACTCTGGCCCACGTGGGGTGGAGACTCCAGCTGCATGTAGCTTGGGCCTGCAAGGTTACAAGCAGTGTTTTAGTGAATTCTTGCCACAAATGTTGGGCTGCCAAATGTAACACAAATTGCTAAACAATTTTATTAATAAAAAACCTGGGGTGAAAAACCTGAGATATCAGAGGAATAGAACAAGCCACAGCCAATCTCACCTTAAAGATGCCTCAGTCTTCAAAGAAAACTACTTCCTGTATACCCACGACTATATGCCTTTCTGTTCTGTTCTCTCATTTTCTCTCTCAGCCCAGGTACATCACTTCTTCTTTCTGCCCAGCTCTGTCACTTCCTGTCTGTTTGTACAGACCTCCAGACCTCTATGGTTAGTGCTGGGATTAAAGGCGTGTGTCACCATGCCTGGCTCTGTTCCCAGTGTGGCCTTGAACTCACAGAGACCCAGACGGATCTCTGCCTCCCAAATATCCTAATAAAAGGTGTGTGCTACCATTGCCTGACTTCTATGTTTAATATAGTGGCTGGCTTTTTACTCTGATTCTCAGATAAGCTTTATTAGGGTACACAATATTTTGGGAGACACAATATATCACCACATATTGGTCTCTTGCTTGCCCAGGCTTCATTCCTGTGTTTCTTTTTGTTGTTGTTTGTTGTTTTGTTTGAGACAGGGTTTCTCCGTGTAACAGTCCTGGCTGCCCTGGAACTAGTTTTGTAGACCATCTTGGCAGTGAACCCTGTGTTTATTTTTTCCTTTCCTTTTCTATTTTTTTTT
>CABHPQ010031360.1:0-21005 GCA_902168405.1 Peromyscus aztecus
CACCACTGGCTTTTCAACGTTTGTGGATCAATGACTTGGCTATCTTCCAAACTGGCCTTTTGTGCATGCAACACAGTCAGTGTTAGGCATTACGTGATAAATATTAAGAAGAAAATTTGTTCTCAAAAAAACGTTTTATGTGAAGATCAACAATCTGACAATTCATGTGGCAATAATATTACAGACATCTTCCTCTAGTACGAAGATTCCAGATGGCTTCACCATCCTTAGTTTATTCTTTTTGTTATGTAACATTCATTAACCTTCCCCTATCCAAAATACCAGCTCCCACAAACCATTTGAGAAATGTTGCGCCAAGGAATTTCGGAGCTTTAATTATTAAAGATGCCTGTGATGTAATCTGTGTGACTGGCTGGAACCAATTCGAACTGAATTACATTGACTGTCATCACTTTATTATAGTCACTTCTGAGTGCCAGCGTATAGGCGTTCCACATCCTTGTCCTCCTTGTTTAATTTGTAAAATCCAGTAATCTACCACTTGTACCTCTAGGACTTAAACTTGAAAAGGCATGTATGTAAAGGTAGTAAATATTCAAAATACTGAAGAGAATATAAAATATTTACCCCAATGACAAGTTAGTCATTTTAAAGGAAAATAACACACCTGATTTCCACATTATTATTATTATTATTATCATTATCATTATTATTATTATTTATTACTATTATTATTTTACATTTTATGCCACTAACTATTGGAGTTTTATAGTCCTCAATTTTCCTTTACACAGGGAAATCATATCTGAATTTTAAACAAAATAATACACCATCTATCAAATGTATCTGGAACAGATCCCCACACATTTCTTCATTTTTCTTTGTCCTGTAACAGAGTTTTCCTGTGTAGCTCAGGGGGCCTCAAACTCCTGATCCTCCTGCATCAGCCTCAAAAGTGCTAAAATTAAACATGGCATTACACACAGTTTCTTTTATTATTATTATTTTATTATTATTATTTTATTATTATTATTAAGAAATTTACTATTCATTTTACATACCAACCACAGATCCCCTTCTCCTCCTTCCTCCTGCCTCCCAGCCTTCTTCCCCAACCCCTCCCCCTTTCCCACCTCCTCCAAGGCAAGACCTCCCATAGGGAGTCAAAAGAGCCTGGTACATCCAGTTGAGGCAGGTCCAAGCCCCTCCTCCCTGCACCAAGGCTGTGCAAGGTGTCCCACCATAGGCATTGGGCTCCAAAAAGCCCACTCATGCACCAAGGACAGATTCTGATCCCACTGCCAGAGGGCCCCCTAAACAGTTCAAGCTAAACAACTGTCTCTCCTATGCAGAGAGCCTAGTCCAGTCCCAAGGGTGCTCCACAGCTATTGATCTAAATTTCATGAGTTCCCACTAGTTTGGTTTGGTTGTCTCTGCAGGTTTCCCCATCATGATCTTGATGCCCTTGCTCATAGAATCCCTCTTCTCTCTCTTCAACCAGACTCCAGAGCTCAGTCTGATGTTTGGCTGTAGATCTCTGCATCTGCTTCCATCAGTTACTGGATGAAGACTCTATTATGACAGTGAGGGTAATCACCGATCTGATTACTCAGGTAAGCCAGTTCAGGCACCCTCTCGACTATTGCTAGTCGTCTAAGGTGGGGTCATCCTTGTTACACACATTTCTTCCTCCTTTCCCCCTCCCTTTCTCAAGATCATCATAACCACAGCGAATTCTCCTGATTTGCTTTAGAGCTCATTCAGTGGTTACGGCACAGCGGGCTTTCAGGAAGCACATGTGAAATTTCCAAGAGTTTTGTGGGACAGTTGTTAAGCAAAGCCACAATGAAACATTAAAATGTAAAAACTAATAAATTTTATAAACCACAAGTGTAATAGGTACTAAGAAACATGGTCTAGTGATCTTACGATACTTTATATTATCTAAGCTGGAGATTGCTTACATGAACCACAGGCATGTGGTGGCACAATGCTCTGGACTGTTGAGCCTCTGGGTAACTCTTCGTAAATCTGCTTGTAGTGACACCATGATAAGGACTGGACAGTGATAAGGGTGGAATAGTCACAGCATATAAGTCAGCAAACTCCACAAACTGGGACCATCCACCCTGTACCTGGATGGTCACTTGTTACATCTTATTTGTGACAAGAAATACAAAAAAAAAATGATCTTGGAGCCTCTGTTCATGCTGGGGACTAAGGAACTGTTATGAAAAACAAAACGTCCCCCAAATCACAGCGTATGTGACATTGTCATAGGAACCGCTCACTAGGAGAGCTCCTAAAAGCCAAAAACCGAAGCCGTTCAATAAAATCACAAAATAAATAGCATAGCTTCTATTATGAAGTACATGTTAATGAGTTCTTGTTAGTATAAATAATTTGATAGATTAATAGGTAAGGAAAAGCAGAAAAGTCTTGCCTGCTGAAGATTTCCAAATAAATAATGGAGTCATTTCTACCGCTACAGTGATGGAACCGGACTCTCTGTTCCTAAGTGTGGGAAACACCCAGGGTCTATGCTCTAAAGAGAGAAGACTATATTTGGGACTTCTAACCATGGCTTAATGAAAACATGCAGCTGGGCGGTGGTGGTGCACACCTTTAATTCCAGTACTCGGGAGGCAGTGGCAGATGGTTCTCTGTGAGTTGGAGGCCAGCCTGGGCTACAGAATAAATTCCAGGAAAGGTGCAAAGCTACACAGAGAAACTCTGTCTCGAAAAAATCCAAAACAAATAAATAAAAAACATGCACACAATAAGGAAATTGACTAGATTTATTTGGGCTATATCAATACTTCCTGATACAGGAACTCCAGGTGAAACAAGCATTTATGCTAGTTTCAAACAAAACTGATCCTAGTTAACGCTTCTGTTAAGCTAAATTCTCTGGAATTTGAGACACAAATGCTAATTCTGTCCTTTAAGACAATGCTTTTAATAATTTTTAGCAATTTAAGATAGACTTAATGCAATTAAAACTCACCAGTGACTGGGCTGGAAAGATGGCACAGCTTTGAAAAGCACTGGCTACTCTTCCAGAGGACCTGGGTTCAATTCCCAGCACCCCCAGGGCAGCTCACAAGCATCTGTAACTCCAGCCCCAGGAGAGCTGACACTTTTTCCTGGCCTACATAGGCAATGCACACTTGTATTGTGAAAACATACACACAGATAAAACACACATGCACATAAAATAAAAAGAATAATGGCAAAATATCACCAATAACTTTCTTACTGCTAAACCCAGTAAATAAAACAACAGCACAGTCTTTTTCCTTGGTTGCTCACGTTAGTACTTTTTGGTACTATTTTGTTTTGTTTTGTTTTGTTTTGTTTGTTTCCTAAAATCCCCAGACCCACAGCACTCATTTGGAATTCATCATTTTGTGTTCAGGTTTCTGTCATCGTTACATTGTATAGTTCTGTTTCTTAGCATATATTCAGACAAGCATTCTTACCACCCTCTTCCTCTTTGTCTTGCTGTGGGACCAGGGAGTCTTCATATTGCTTTGTGTGCTTCCAACTGAAGTGTGTTCAAACCTTGAAATTCATATTGTTTTCAATGTGATCTGACCAATAGTTTTAAGAATTATTTACTTGATCTTGACCTAATACTACAGCTATGAGTACTAAATATTCAATGAGAGTGATATATCTTAATAGTAGAAGCCAGGGAAGAGCAGAAACAAATTATTGATAAAGATCATGGCATAACCTCACAGAACAGTAGGATAGATAAATGAAACTAAGATGGTTAGCCAAGTAAGCCAGAGAGAAGACTCAAATCAACTCAGAAGTGACGGAGGAGGCAGCATGGTTGCTAATTTGAAGCCAGGCAGAGCATAAAAGAATGTGACAGACAGTCACATACCAGCAAGTTAGATGACAGAGAAAAAAATTGGTAAGTCTTTGACACATAAAACTTCCCAGGACAGAATCACAGCATCACAATGAAGCAGAAAACCTGAACAGACCAGTAATAAAAAAAAAAAAATGATAAACCAGTATTATTCATAACAAAAGGCTGGGCCCTAAAGGGCTTCATGCCTGTTTTCCTCCAAACAATTAAAAAAAATGTAATAATGATTCTGTCTCTTAAACATCTTTGAAAAAAATCGAGCAAGGAATCTGTATTAGTTACTTCTCTACTGCTGTGGGAAAAATACCAAGACCAAGACAACTTATAAAAGTAAAGGTTATTTTAGACTTACAGTTCCAGAGGGTTAGAATCCAGGACATCAGGGTGAGAGGAGATTGTAGGTGGCAGGTGCAGCAGCCAAGAGCTCATTATCTTAAACACAAGCAGGAGGCAAAGAGCTAACTTGAAATGGTCTGAGTCTTTTGAAACTTCAAAGGCCGTGCCAGTGACATACTCCCTCCAGCAAGTCCATACCTCTTAATCCTTGCTGAAAAAGCCACCAATTGAGTACCAAGTATTCAAATGCTTGAGATTTATGGGGAGCATATCATTCAATCCACCACATTCAACTACCTGTTACCCCTCATCTTGTAGTCATATCATGATGCAAAAAGCATTTAGTCCAATTTCAAAAGTATCCAGTCGTTCATAGTCTCAACTATTTAAAACCCTAGTCTCTTCTGAGACTCAAGGCAATCTTTTAATCACAATCCCTGTAATATAAAAAAAGAAATTGAATACCTCAAATATACAATGGCACGGAATATATATTAACTTATGGCACAGGACAAACCAGACGATAGTGAGGAAATACTGGGCCAAAGCAAGACTGAAGCCAGGCAGGGCAAGCAAATCCTGTAGCTCCATGTCTGACAACAAAGGGCTGAGACGGCTCCATCCCTCCAGCTCTGCTGTCTGCATGATGCATCCTCTGTTGAGCTCGGTCCACCTTGTGTTCCGTTTTCTTTGGCAGCTGTTTCATTCCTCAGGCACCTCCAACATTTTGGTGTCTCCAAAATAATCCAGCTTCACCCAATGGCTTCTCAGGGACCGCCCCCCACGCCACATTCCTGGCCTCAATAGCTCTTCTTTACCGTGAAGGATGGTCCATGGCCCCTTAACTCAGATATCCTGCATGACTCCAAAGCCAGAATCTCTTGGATGGCAGTGCCAAGTTGTGCTGCCCACTTGGGATGGAACCATGTTCTGTTGAATCTCATTTGCATCAACTTTTTTATGTTTCTATGCTGCATCTGCCCTTTCTATGGGCAGAAAATGTCTTAGACCTTTCCCTTTCACTAGTTGGAAACTTAGCTGGGTGCGTTCTTTCCCTGAGGTCACCCCACCTTTATTCCAATGCACTTCAGATGCCTCCTTATTTCCTTAGCAGGTATAGTATTTAAAGTAAAATGCACACTATTTAGATAACGCTAATCTACATCTCACGTGCAAATTATTTGAATGGGCGAATAAGCAAGAAGTCTTTAACATGTCACTGTGGATACAAAATTTATTTGAGTGAAAAATGAGACTGGGTCTACTTCCAGTTATAAATACATCTCCTGACAAACTTAACATTAAAACCATTTCTTTAGTGAATCTGAACAAGTCTGGAAAAAAATCAAGTATTAACTAACCTCCTTGATACAGTTTTCCTTAAAACTGTAATGTTGATTCATGAAAACTGAGAGTAGATTGACTTCCTCCTTCAAAATACAATTTCAGCATTTATGCTTTGAAAAATTCATACATTTTTACAATGTATTTTGATCAAACCCATCCATCATTGCCTCCCTCCACCTCATCTTATTGATCCTCACCCTTTCCTCCTTCCAACTTCATGTCTTCTTTTTAAGGTAATATTAATAAGCCCTTAAATTCAATCTGTGCTCTCATATGTGCATAGATGTTCGACAATCCACGGGGGCACAGGCAACTTACCAGAGGCCAAGTCCTCAAAAAAGAATGACTCCCTCCTTCAGCAGCCCCACCCATAGCAGAGGAGCTGTGGCAATGGATAGGGTACTCACAGTTAATTCTACATGGTACTTTGACCAGATATGAGTCTCTGGATTAACCACTTCACACTCTAAAAGGAAGCTTCTCTGACCAAGGTTTAGAGTAGTAATAGCTCTCAGAGTAAACATGAATATTTAGAAGGCAGTTTGACAGCATGATCATTTAGTAAATTAACAACAGTAGGTTCCCCATAGGGCCTAATGTCTCTCTAGTCATGGGTTGTTGACCATATTTATTGGACCAGTTATGAAATTCCTCCTGTGCAGCAGTTCTCATCTCAAATTAGAATGTAGTTGGTTACCCTATAAGCATTATGCCATGATTGAGCCAGTGACTACCTCTTGTCAGCAGGTTATTATAGTAACATGCAGAGTGTAGTGCTGGATAAGGCATTGACGTCTTTTATCCTCCAGCAGCATGTATTGCGCTTCTGGCTCTATGAAGCTAGGCAGCAGGGAGAGAATGTCCTGGTCAGGTTGAGATTTATTTCTCTATGGCTTGATTTCAAAATAAGAAGTAGTTTCTTCAATAGGGCATCACCATCTGTGCTGGTTTTATATTAACTTGACACAAGCTAGAGTCACCGGAAAGGAGGGAACATCAATTAGAAAATGTCTCTGTAAGATCCTGTAATAAGGCATTTTCTTAATTAGTGACTGATGGGAGAGGGTCCAGCCCATTGTGGGTGGTGCCATACCTGGACTGGTGGTCCTGGGTTCTATAAGGAGGCAGGCTACGCAAGCCACGAGGAGCAAGCCAGTAATAAGCAGCACCCCTCCATGGCCTCTGCATCCGTTCCTGCCTCCAGGTTCCTCCCTGTTTAAGTTCCTGTCCTGACTTCCTTTGATGATAAAAAGTGATATGGATATATAAGCCAAATAAACCCTTTGCTCCCCAGCTTGCTTTTTGGTCATGGAGTTTCATCACAGCAATAGAAACCCTAGCTAAGACATCACGTGTATATGATGGGAAACCAAGAGCAATGGCAATAGCTTGGGGTGTTTGGTGTGCCTCTGGAGCCTCCTTGATGAATAATTCACATGGGAAGAATGGTGGGTGGGCAGGGGTTATCAGTGAATAACCCCTGTCTATGGAGACAGTATTGTCCAACATTGCAGAGGACTTCAGTTCAAATCCTCTATATCTCTCTTCCCACACATATATGTAATTTTAATTATTTTATTTTGTTTAAAATACAGTTATATTATTTTGTCCTTCTCTTTCTTCCCTTACAACCCTTCCCATGTCATCTTTCTCCGACCCCTTCATGACCTCCCTCATATTTCCTCTCAAATTCATGGTCTCTTTTTCTTTATTGTTGTTACATCTATTTATTCATACATATATAAACACTACCTGCTGAGTCTGTTTAGTATTGCTGGTATGTGCATGACTGAAAGGCTGACAGCTGTTATTAGATAACCTATTAGGGGGCTCATTTCCTGGGGAAGACTAATTTTTTTCTGTCTCAGAAGTCGTTAGTTGTCGCTGGAAGTTCTTTGTTTAGGGGTGGGGTCCTGTGAGACTTCCCCCTTCCACATTAGCATGTCTGTAGCAAGATTTCTTGTCAGATTATCTTTGGATTGCCAGCCCTCAAATAACAGTGCAGAGACTTACTAATTATGAAAGCTTGGCCTTAGCTTAGGCTAATTCCACTGGCTCTTATAACTTAAATTAACCTCTTTTTATTAATCTACATTTTTGCCCTGCGGCTTTACCTCTCTCCTATTCCATATGTCCAACTGGTTCTGCATTTTATTGGTGTCTCCCATATGCCTAGATTCATCCCCAGTTCTTCTCCTTGTCTGGAAGTCCCACCTATCCTCTCCTGCCTGGCTATTGGCCAGTCACCTCTTTATTAAACCAACCACATCTTCACACAGTGTTACAAACATTCCACAACACATATTTATTGGTATTGTCATTTAAACATATTTTTTATCTATTTTCTGAGAATTTTGTACTATGGAAATAAGTGTGGAAGTTTCTCAAAGTTGAAAATAGTTCTATCATAAGATAGAGCTGCACTATTCTAAGTTAAAAGACTCTACACGTTACTACAGTGATATTTGCTCATTCACATTTATTGTTCCTCTATTCCTAATAGCCAGAAATTAGAAACAGACTAGATGTCCTCTAAGTGTTGAAACATTTACACAATGAAAAACTATTCAGTTGTTAAGTAAAATGAAGTTATGATGATATTTCCTGGTAAATGGAGGCAACCGGAAACAATCACCCTGAGTGAGGTAATTCGACCCAGAAGACAAACATTGCTTCCTCTCACATGTGGATGATAGCTTTTATGCTTTAGATGTGTGTGTTTTATTTAGAAGTTAGGGTGCTACCAAAGGACCAGGGGAGAGGAGGGAATTTTCCAAGAAAGAGAAAATAGAATGTAGTGTTGGGTTAAAGGGAAATAAGAACAGGAGAACTAAATGGGGTTCAGTGATGGCTCTTAAACTAATACTGGCTATTATTTGAAATGCTTCACATGTTGACTCCATCTGTGTCTGTGCTGAGGTCTGTAAATTGCAATGCCCGTGTCTTTGTGGATCCAAACCTTCCCCTGATCCTCAAGTTCTGAAATATATTGATCAGATTTTTCGTACTATGGTTTTCTCTGCTGTGGAATGACATATAAAAAGGATTTATATAGAATTCAGGCTTTCTCAGCATTACATGCTTTCACCAATCATATTTATTGTATCTAGTTGTCAGTATACTTCCATTGTTGAGGAACAAGTTAGTTCATTAATCTATGAACCAAAGGACATTTGTATTATTTCCAAATTTCCACAGCTATGAATAAGCTTACTCATTGATTTTTCTGTGAATATACATCTCTTTTCATTTGAATACATGCTTGGGAGGCATGGATAGAGAGTTCAGTATTTATTTAACTTGCAGGTTGTCAAGCTGTTTTCCGTTCTCCATCTCATCAGTGATGCTGGGCAATTCTAGTTGCTTCTTCTGAAATTTATGATGCTGGTTATACTGTACTTAGTCTAATTTGGGCACAGTGGTGTGCATCACTGAATTTAATATGCATTCCCTTAGTGTTTAATCTTACACATCATCCTTGCTAGTGCTGTTTTGCCACTCTTATTTTGTCTATTCACATAGCTTGCCTAAATTTGAGTTCTTCACTTATTGAGCATTTGATAGTTGTTTGCATTTCTGCCTCAGTGTTTATTTTTTTCAAATACATGCTTTTAAAACATTTTCTCACATTCTGTGGCTTAAATGGTCATTTTCCAAACTGTTTTTAAATGAGTGTATTATATCTACAAACTAATTTTTGCTTCATCTTTGTTCATTTGAGAAATATACATTGATGATCTCTACTCATTGGGAAAAGAAATGAAAACATTCTGGGATCACTAAGCTACTATCATAAATGTTAACCAGATGCTGTAGGTGACAATTCTATTCTTGTCTCTTGCAATGGCTTCATGAGATATATTTTAACTATTGAAATGGATTTTTATTTTTTTTCAAGTGTATCATTTTAGTTGGTAAACTATGAAATTATCTGAAAAATGCGATGTTTCAAACCACTACTTTGCTTTTTGAAAACATATCTTGATATCTGCTTTAAGGTTTCACTCCCACTGTAAATGGTGAAACAAAATATGGGCATACTTTTTAAATTCAATACACAGCAGAGCTTCTGTGTAAAAATTGGAACAATAATACTTTAAAATATTTCTTTATAAATGTTAATGAGAAATACCTGCATATAAAAATCAAAGTAGTGTAACTGATTGTTCATGGTTTGTACTACAGGCTATTGAGAATACCTTTCATGTTGTTGGTAAAAATATGAAAATTGACATGTAAATGTCATATATTGTTTTGCACCACACCAGTTACAAAACAGCCTTTATTAACCTTTATTTAGCATTTTGAAACAACTTTCTTCTGCTTTAGAGAAAAGCCTTTCTAGATCTGCATTTTGTGAACTTTCCTCAGAGAACTCTATCATGAAGAGGAAAAAAATCTCTGATGGTGCTGAATAAAGATTGCATTGTTTTTTGAAAATTTAAACCATGTACCAAGTTTCTGGTCAAGATTGTGTAGGATAAGTTAAACATAATTGCATTCTATTAACCAATATGAGTGTATTTCTTATGCATAGTTACATTGAAATAAAGTTCTAAAAAGCAAAAAAAAAAAAAGATTGCATTGTTAGGGCATTCTTTATGGCTGATTTTCAAGTGGATTAGCTTGTTCTATAAAAGAAAACTCAAATGAATGAGATACATTTTCACTTCCTTGAGTGTATTTATAAATCCTTTAAAACTATGGACATATTGTTGGCCTTGACTCCCATTGGGGGATTTGTGTACTGCATATTAATAATGAAGTTGTCAACATTTTCTTACTTACAAAAAGGCTTTTTGCTCCAAGAATCCTCTGCAATGCTGCTGAGCATCTTTAGTATTATCTCTTAAGTCTTTTCCTCTACATTGTATATAGAAGAGTCTTTTGGATGTTTTGCTCATGAGAAGTGCCATACACTGTGAGAGTTAGAGCATGGGACTGGGGATTCAAAGAAATGCACTTATTCTTATTTTTTTAAATGAGCCCCAAGTTTTATCTGTTCATTTCTTGCATTTGAAGGAGTCTTTGGTGACTTTCTTGGCCTAAGATTCTTTGCTATAGTCTAACACAAACATACCTACTTTACTGGGGTCTCCCTCCCTATCACTTTTACATAGGCCTATCCATTCTCCTCAGTTCTTGTCATCAAACCTTAGTTAGGTTGGTTTGCTACTTATCACAAAGTGCCTCCATCAACTTGACATTTACAGGCTTATCACAACTGGATGCCAGAACACACAGATTGGCTTGGCACTTGTTTAAGGCTTTGGCAACTGTGCGAACTCCACCTGCTGGGCTCTAGTGGATGAGGGCTGTCTTCAGCACTTTTTAAAAGCAGAGTCCATTACACTTCCAGCAGTAACACCCTCCTCCACTGTGGTGGTGGGTTATTGCTGAAGCTGAATCTTGAATGCACCTGAGCCTCTGACTCCATTGACTGGGCAGAGGCCAAGAGGAAAAGCATTTCTTGTCATTGCTCTTCATTTTATTACTAGCCTTCATTTGTCTAAATAGTATAGGAAAGTTCTTAATTATATGACGCTTATTCTGAAAATCAGTCTATGTCTAAACATGAGCTGTTAGGGACAACAAGAATAGGTATGTCAAAGTGGATGGCTGAACCCTACACAAAGAATTACAGGCAACTACGAAATGCTGAGGAATGGATTTATGCATTCATATCTGTTTCTTGTGCCTTTTTTGGGGCTCTTTTCCTTCTATTTGTTTTGTCCTATTCTGACATGTTTGTTTTTGTCTTATTTTATTATCGTTTAGATGTCTGTTTTCCAAGGAAAGACAGAATAGGGAGTGGATCCAGATGGGAAGGGAAGTAGGGAGGATCTGGGAGGAGTAGAGGGAGGAGAAACCATATTCAGAATATATTGTATAAAAAGTCTATTTCCAATAAAAAATAAAAATCTATTTTCAATAAAAAAATAATAAATAATTTTTAAAATGTGGTTTGGACCTCCTACAGAAGGTATAGTATGAGACTCCATCTTTCTGAATGATTAGACTGTTAGGAGATGGCTTCCAGAACCTTGACAGAAAAATATTCCTGCACTATAAGGGCAAAGCTCTGAAAAGCTTTGTATCTCAAAGACACAGTAGGAAGAATTTACAGTTGCAAGCATTTTACAGGGAGCAAACTATCTAAAGTTTAGACAGGTCAAGAAAAATAAAAATGAAACTGGACTGTGCTTACAAAATATGTTAATAATTATGTCTGTTGAGTAACTAATGGTATGAAATCCTATTAGTTAATATTTTATAATAGTATTTTCAGCTAAAATTAGCTAATATAAAATAATCCTCACTTTAAATTTACTAAAATTATACAAAAGTTGCCTAACAACTACTCTTCTATTTGTGGTGGGTTTTTTGTTGTTGTTGTTTTTTGATTGCCTACTAAAAAGTTGTGTGCCTATAAATATTCTACAGTTAAAATCATATTTAACATTAAAAAAGAATTGCTGAGAGTGGGATGTTGTGGAATATTAGTTGAAGATGTGTTATATTCATTTATGCTGTGGAATATTTGTTTAATGATGCAAAGATGTGTTGCATTCTTTTATGTTGCATTTGTTTAACTCTGTGAAGCTGTGTTACTTTCCCTGTCTAAAACAACTGATTGGTCTAATAAAGAGCTGAAAGGCCGATAGCTAGGCAGGAGAGAGAGAGGTAGGGCTGCCAGGCAGAGAAAATGAATAGAAGGAGAAGAAGAGCGGTGAGAAAGGAGAAGGAGAGGAGAATGCCAGGGGCCAGCCACACAGCCACACATCCACATAGCCAGATAGAGTAAGAAGGAAAGCAAGATATATAGAATAAAGAGAGCTAAAAAGCCCAGTGGCAAAAGGTAGATGGGATAATTTAAGTTAAGAAAACTGACTAGAAATAAGCCAAGCTAATGCCAGACATTCATAAGAAAGAATAAGTCTCTGTGTATTTATTTGGTAGCTGGGTGGTGGTACCCCAAAGAGCAATGAGTAAAAAAAACCCAACTACAGTGGGAGAAATAGTGTTCTCCAGGAAAGAGCACACCAATTGATTGTCTAATCACAAATGATCAACCCTAAGAATGTGCATGGGAGTGGTATTATTCAGAAAGAGCAAGTTAGGTTTAGGAATATATGTGTACATACATACATGCATTTAACAAAAATCAAAAGAATGAGAGGTCATAAATTTGAAAGAACAAGGATGGGTATGTGGAAGGATTTGGAGGGAGGAACTTTGAGGGGAAAAATGACATAATTCTAGTATAATCTCAAAAGCAAAAGAAGAGAACCACAAAAAATAAATCCAGTCTAATTTTTTCCAGTGAAATATTTTTATCTTCTCCAAGTTTGCAAAGCTTAATGAGAAAAAATTGGTGACAAGTGTCATTAATATTCATTGTATTATTGTCATTTGCATATATAATTATGTTATTTACTAGGTAAGCAATCAGTAAGTGATTGGTAACAGAATAAATGAAACGATGAAAAGCAATAGCTCAGAATAGCACTGGTATTAACTCAATTTCACAGGTGGGTAAACATCCACAGCGGTGATAAAAACCCAGGCTTTTGTTGTGTATGGCTTTCAGTTTATCTTTTGTTAATTTATTCTGGTCATATTTTGACTTTGGTGTTGTTTGAAAGTTGGAAGACTGTTCAAACCTGGCATCACCATCCCTTGATTCTCAATCTGTGTTTATTTTGACTGATTGTCTCCCCCAGGTACATTGTCACAGGGGTAAGTAATTCCAGGAATGTAACAAGGAAAAATTGAAATCATGCTGATTCCTTTTAAAATGAATGTTTATT
Source organism: Peromyscus aztecus (assembly GCA_902168405.1). NCBI lineage: Eukaryota > Metazoa > Chordata > Mammalia > Rodentia > Cricetidae > Peromyscus > Peromyscus aztecus. The sequence continues at coordinate 13,339 of CABHPQ010031360.1, forward strand.
AATTAATATATGAAAAATCCCTGTATCAAACCCATGTAGGCTACAGAATTGAGTAGATATACAACCTACTTAATAGGTATGCATTTATGGAAATATGGAAACACATAAAATATTTAAAGTCTATTTAAAATTCATCTACCTGAGAGGACAGAGAGGGCTGTGAAGAGCACAGAACAACTCACTGAGATTGGTTGATGATTAAAACTATGTAATATAACATGTGTGTATACATGTATATTGGTACACTTCATCTTCTCTCTGTATGTAGAACTAGTTTTACAAACCTTTTGCTAGTACACTGTTTTTATAGAACTACCAAATACATTGAGTGTGTTCCCATCAAGCATGTTTACTCTTTCTACACACTTCCTACCATACTTGTTGTTCATCAGGCCTCAATAGAGTAGTATAGTAAAAATGTCTTTAAAATAGCAAGACAATTTATATTTGAAATCAGTATGCATCAAAGACATCAGCCCTCTTTACTCCATTCAGCTTTAGCAACCTATCTTAACATTTTATAAAAATGAAAAAACAACCAGATCATGATCCCCAAAACGTTTAAATATTTTAAATTGCATTGAAATATATTTTGAGGGGAAAACAGTCTGTTGGAACACTGAAAAGTGTGCCCTCCACCAATAAAGACTATCAGTAATTGTCAGCATAATTCATTTTATGTAACATTTTCAATGAACTTAAAAAAAGAAAAATAATAACAAGGTATTCAAGGAGGCTTTTCATTGTGTCTAAAAGGCTTTCAAGAACACTGAACAATTACAACTTTTTGAATAATGTACTTTATCAAATACACTCAAATCTATCCTAAAATATCATTAACATATTACTTAGTGCTCCAAAGTTGTAAAATACTGTACAAAAAACTTTATCCATGGCATTTATTTTTATTATGATATCTCTATATATAAATTAATAGCCAAATTCTGTTAGCCAATATCAAACACCCATATGTTTATTTTCCTCAACAATTAAAAGAAACAGGAAAATGTCAATAAAGTACAAAATAACAAAATTTGAAAACTGAGCAAGACTGTTTTTATATATGCATGTTTTAAAATAAACTCTTGTTTTGGAATAGTTTGAGATTTATAAGAAAGTTCTAAAAGTAATGTGGCAAAGCTGGACACACCCCTCAGTCCGTTTCCCTTCATGTTAACATCTTATAACCATATCATATTTGTTCAAATTAAAATGTTTTCATTTGAACCTTGCTAATAACTGAAGAGATGCTTAGATGTTGACGGTTTCTCTAGTGGCATTCAATCTAAACTCAAGACCAACTCCAGATATCCATGCTGTGCCTCCTTACACATCTCCTCAGTCGTCTCTGGTTAGTACCAGTCTCTCACGTAGTTGCTTTAGGTATATCCAACAGTTCTGAAGTGCCCGTGTCTAGATGAGCTTGATGGTTGTAGAGTCAGCATGGTAGACTGTATCTTAACTTGACTTTGTAGGGCATATTTCTATGATTTGCCTGGCTTAAAACATTTTTGGAAGAATATCAAACATCTAAAGTGTCCTTCTCAAGCCTACTAGGAGATATATGATGTATCTGATATACCATTGGTCTTTTGGATAAACAGTTTTCTGCTCTGCATCATGAAGTATCTTTTCCTCTCTTATAATCTAGTTTTTGGAAGTAATCTACTACTGTTAACTTATAAAATATATTTGAAATATGGACACCACAAGTAAACAAAGAACCTCACAAATATTGGGTAGATAGGATGATTATATAGGATGGACTAATATAAATTCATTAGTTAATTTTATGTTGTTTGCTATTTTCATATATTTTATGAAACTTTTATTAATTTAAATACAAACTGTGCTTATTTAGTCAGGCAAAACACATTAATGTGCAATAAGATTTCCCCACTCAAAATCCCATCAATATTTCAAGGGACACTGTGAGCAAACTGGAGTCAGTGATTACATGTGTGACTAATGATGATCATTTATTTCTATCATGATAAATTACAGTTGTCCATGAGCATTGAATTATAGCTGGCCAAATAGATGTCCTTCCTTAATCAAGGAATACAAGAAAACCCAATGAGAAAGTTGCTAGGATATTTTAACTCTTAGTCTCCTTGATAATTGACATATGTTATAAATACAGTATTATAACATAGTCTAATGTTTCCTCATGTGAAACAGTTGTGCACTAGAAAGAAGAGTTCTGATCAACATACACTGCTTTAAATATTTAGATTTCCACGAGATTAAAAAAAAGTCAAACTTGTTGAGTTTATACTGTATGTTTTTCTGTGAAATATTACACCTTCATATTATAAGGAGTCCTGACATCAAGTTCTTGTAATATGACCTCAATGAATAGAATGAATCACTGGACACTAAATTTACTAACCTAAGATAACCATGTACTTCTCCCAGAGAATTTGAAGCGAGAGTACAAAGACTTACCTATTTATTAATTAGTTCTACGTGAAGGTGATGTAGGGTGGAATGAGGGAGAGAGTGTGTTAACCTTGCCGATCCCTGAGTAGGGACCACAGAAATCAACTCCAAAAGAATTATTCCAAAGTAAATTGTGGGGTAATTGTAAATGGTATTTTCACATTATGTCATAGATGGATTAAAAAATGAAACAACAGGTGAAAGTATCATTAAAAATCAGGCTGCATAAATTAGAGATACATGTTTTTAAAATCATGAAAATACACATTGGTAAAACGGAAAAGGCTTTGTTGTCTCAAGATTTGTTTCTCACTGGGAGTCTTTCAGAAAGGGATAAGTGCATTTACTCTGCAGTGTTTTCTCTTCCAAATGTACTGTGATTTAAATGAAAATGGAATTATGAACCTGCTTTGTACTTCCTAAAGGATGTTGCAGAGGGTACATCATGATTCTATAAAAATGAAGGAGGAATTGTCTTCTTTCCAAAAGCACACCTTCTGTAGTACCTGTGTTGAGAAAACACCCTAACTATAGTGAAAATAGCTCAAGACAGAGATCTGAGGGTTGGGAGTCAGAACTGAAAGGTGATATGGTCATTTCAAATGTGAGCAAGCAAATTTTCAAATACCATGACCCTTTCCCTGTGAATTATCTGACATCTGACAACTGTGAAGATGATCCACTTGTTTCATGCACATCTACATTTTATACAGCATGACCATGTGGAACCCTCTCTGCTCAGAAGAGAACCCACTTCATGTAGTGATTTCTTTTAAGGATTGCCTTATGTTTTTTAGAATGCATAAATCTGGCATTAAAATCCATGGAGTACTTTTTAATAGCTTGAGCTCATTAGTATTATAAAACCTAGGTAGTCCTTCTTGCATAAATGAAATTTGTACATCTGATTAGCTCTCATAGAATCTTAAATCAATGAGCCATATAAGAAAATCTTGTTTTAAATGTTATCTGTGCTGGAGGGAACAGATCTGCCAGAAACAATATGTGTTCTTCAAGCCTAATCATGAAACATCCCTTTGGGACCTTTGGTTCTGTTGCCTAAAACTAAAGAATGCTTTTAAAACCTTTACTAAGACAAATTTTTAAGTGAGTGGGATGTAGTGGAAGTTTAATTAACACTAAAGAAGACATTTCCAACATTACTGCTCTTGAAGATGCTATTTCCATCCTTAGGCAAATCTACCATTGAGAATTGGTCTTTAAATAAATTCTGATGAAACAGGCTCAATTTTTCTTACATTTTATTTAAATACTTTGGTGATAACAATAATACCATTTCTCAAATTTAATGGTGAAATATGCTACATATGTCAGGAAAATTTAAACTAAGATGTGACTAAATTCATGTTCCTGTACTAATAGTATAGATACATACATAGATGTGTTTACACATGTGCCCTTGTATATGCACACACATGCACACACACATGCATGTGCACTTGTATTTTACAGGAGAGGTGCTCAGCTAAAATTGATTATAATGTGAAAGAAGGAGTAGCTTCTAAAGTCATTGAGTGAATGAGTCAGATAAAAGAAGGCAATTCTGAATGTGGTGTGTGTAGATAGCAGACTACATTTAGATAGTTCACTAGACCTAGTTTGTCCTGAAAAGAAGGGATTTAAGTGATATAATGCCTCCTAGACAAAAATCACCATTTACAGAACTCCAAGGGATCCTGATGCTAATACCAGTCTGTGTTCTGCTCAAAGTTACAATATATTGTATAAAAGAGTGCTACATACAGGATCTGACTCCATTTTGAGTGCAAACAGAGGCAACATGACTGCAACTTGGTAGGCATGTAAATAAACACTACCATCTGTCCATCACCACCCTTGAAACATAACCTGATAAACATTTCTAATGTAGAGAAAATACAGCCCTGAAAATTTATCATAGTAAATTGGAACCATATGAATATAAGGATGTGTTAAACTCATACCAGAGAAACCAGGCTGAAGAACTTTTTGAGTCCACTGGACCAAGGAAGGTCTTAGTACCTTCATCTGGACCCCATAAAGACAAGGATATGTAACGTTGTGATGACAAAGGCTTCCACTGACCTGTGGTCTGAGCACCTGGTATGTACATGTGACTGAGCAGTAGAGAGCTCTCAACTCTCCCAGAAGCTTCTGTACCCACTGTGTCATTGCCAATTCAAGTTGTCATCCATCCGTCTACCCCTTGTCTATTGATACTCAGTTCAGTGCTTTCCCTGTCTGGGTATCCTTGATGTAACCCTCACTTGTGCAGCTATACTTGAACCAAAGTCTCAACTCAAGCTTTGACCCTGGTGCCTGGCTCTGGAGCCGTGTTTCCAGCAGATCTCTAGCAGGGTGCATGACCTAATGCCCACAGTGGTTCCCTTTGTATCCTTATCTGCTGTCTGATTCCCTCAGGGTTGGCTTCCTTGCACTACCTTGAAGTCTGCTTTGGCCAATTAAAACCTTTGTAGTCATCCCATAACCTGCGTATGCAGAGATATGCTTCCCGGGTGGCATGTCATGTGACACCCAAGCATTATCATTAGTCCTCAAGTTTGGAACAAGTGGACCTGGATTTGTCTCAGCCAGCTGTCAAGGGAAGCAGGATGACTTGACAATTTCAAGTCAAGAGAACTGACACAGTTTGTGAATTTGTTGTTGTTCAACCCATTCTGACATTGCAGAAAATCACAAATATGTCTGTTTCTAATACAGTGTTCACCACACCTTGTGATTCCTCCCGCTTGGAGTCCTGCTTTCCTGCTTTCTCCCCTTTTCCTTTCTTAGCATTTTCTGAGAACTTTCAGGTGACACAGCTAATTGCTTTTCTTTCTAACCAAAATTTGACTTCCTTGGGCACTTGATGACAGCTCTGGATAACAAAGAAGAAGCCTGGCAAGAAACAAGTGCCTGTTAATTCTTGCTCAAGGCCATAGCTTAGGCACAGTATTTTAGAATCACCTTTGCAAGGTAATAAAGACTTCAGCTCTCAGGAGTTCAAAGTAAATTAACTTAAAGTTACCAGCTTTAACTTAATAGTGCTGCTTCTTCATGCAACTGGTTTTAAAACACTGATAAGTATTTCTTCTTAATTGAAAACAACAACAAAAAACCCCATGACCATTTAGTGTGTTATTCGTGGTATTACTACTTTACATACATTCATTTACATAAAATAAATGTTTCACAATCTCTACGTGTCATCAATATTTATATGCCTCTAAAAATTACCATTTTATGTTGGATTGAAGGTGAACATGAGCGAGAGGAAACACATCTGGAAATATATCGATAAATAGCTTAGAAGTAAACTTCTAACTCAGGCTACATCTTTGTTTTTTCATTTCCTTAGAACCAGACTGAATTCGTAGCACAGACAAACAAGTCCATCATGAATCTTCTTAATGAATTTGGCGCCAATAACTGCTGTTGTCATTTTATTTCAAACAGGAAAGGCATCAAACTGCTCATTTTTATGGAATTTTGAAATTCTTCCTCTTGTCTCAACCGTTGGGACAACGTCTTACGATTTCCTTGTTCTTGGACAGCAGTGGGTGAAGAAATGGAAGCAAGAACAGAAGCAAGAACAGAAGCATAGACACGGTCCCTAGCTGAGAAAACAACAAAGCAGTATGTTGTCAAGTCAATAAACAAAAGGAGAGCTGAGAGAAAGCACCGCACCAGTGGAAGAGCAGGTGAAGTAGGCACATACGGGTGCAGACTCCAGCCAGTGACCCAGTCTCTGACCGAGAACAAGAGCTAACACCATCCTGATGTCCAAGAAAGGGCCCTGCTACAGAGTGACAATGGCAGCTCCTGCCAACTCCTGACTGGTGAACAAAGATTGGTGAGTTCTCTTAAAGAAAGTGTGTTTTATGACATGAACAGGAATCATATCTTGACGATTGTGACTGTTGGGACTCAGAAAACAAGCCCCGGTGCATGGCATCTTGGCACACTGAATGCTTTGAATTAAATAAGAATCAAGGTCTCTCTGACCTTCTGTGGCCTTTCTGGCTCTAGTTTCTTTTTCTCCCCCAAAGTGCAGGTAGGAGAGGTTTTGTTTCTTTTTCTGAATTCCCTTTATTTCTTTTGAGATCCTTCAGCAAAGAATATCTGTAGTTTATAATTTGAAAACCATCATAGGAGTGTAAAGCTAAGAGAAAGTTTGATTGTATACTAAAATAAACACATAGCTTTAAGGCACCCATAAAATAAACCTTGGTTCCTTCATAAAACTGAAGTCAAACAAAACTACTATATTGCTTTAACCTTTAAGGAGGAGACTGTTTAAGGATAGAGAAAGTGTGGTCTTTTCTATTGTTCAGAAATAGCTGCAGATGTGGATTTATCTTATTCTTCCTGTGAGGGATTGACTAGAGGGATTAAAATGACATGATCATGGTGTCTCCAGAGGTGGGAACAGAGGGGGATAGGAGAGAGGGAATAGGAGGAGAAGAGGGAGGGGAAACTAAGTCAGGGATGTAAAATCAATCAATCAATCAATCAATACATTTATTTAAAAAATACATAAAATAAAATATGATATTTAAAAATAAAAAAGGATTAAAATGACACTTAGAAGATAGGGCCAGCTAGTCCCCCAAAGCAAAGATTCAAGAAGAAATGCAGAGATGAGCATAAGAACCAGTCACTGGCTTTGTGCTGCGCGTGCTAAAGTTGAGACACCCTTGACTGTAAAGGGAAAAGTATTGGAGCAGAAACAGACCCAGCAGCATTTGAAGATGGGAGTTACTCAGTTGTTCATGCCTTATGAGTTTACTGTCTTAGCTGTGAACTCATGGATGAGGAGTTGGGATAAATAGTAACTGTTTCACCTCATTCTTTTTTGCTTGTTTTGTTTTTCCGGGAGAGTAATCCGGCTGTGTAGCCCAGGCTGGCCTGGAACCCATAGTCTCCCTGCTTTGGCCTTCCATGTGCTGGAATCACCAACACCTGTCACAAAACCTGGCTTCATAAAAATTTTGGCATTAGGTAAAAGAATACTATTTAGCCAGTGCAAGAATTCACTTACAACTGACTACTTTTTGAACTGCTGTCAATATATCCAATGTCCTTCCCCTTGCCTGAACTTGATGCCTTGGGCAAAGCCTTGAAGAAGTTAGTTTGTAGTTGTGATTTAGAGTTAAATTTTAGGAATATGTACTGAACATGTATGGTATGTTATAAAGAAGAATGTTTCAAAGAAGTTTGTCTTC
>CABHPQ010031539.1:0-10265 GCA_902168405.1 Peromyscus aztecus
AAATATTTTTCCCTGTGCACAAATGTACCTATTAGTGCTCTTTAGAGAAGAGTGAGGAGTGGGATACTGTCAAATTGTTCTTTACTTAATTACTATTTAAGATTTTTGATTATTTCATTAAAGAGTGAAAGAATGCATTGTTTAAAATAATTAACAGATACATAGAATTCTTTTCTATTCTAAGCCCAGTCGGTTTCATTACATACAAGGCCATGTTCTGATAGCAAAGGTGGGTCCAGGAAATCCTCTGTTCCAAGCGTCGTTCAGACGATGAAACAATATAACCATTATTCCATTTTATCTACATATAAGGACTTAATGAAGAACACTAAAGTCATGTTTTTTTTTTCTTTATTATTGACCATTGTGGGAAGTTCAAAATATAATTCCTATCTTAAACTCACTTTCATTTTTACAGATTACAACATACAGTAGCATAATGAATATTAAGCTGTAACTGGAGACACTGCTAGCATACCTGTGATGTAGCTGATAGTGGGACATTCTCCAGTTGATTTAACCTCAGCTGGATAAGTTTAAAACAAGACACAATCCCCGAAAACATTTAGCCATTAAGTATTGTGATTCAAAATACAAACAAACAAAAGCAGAGCAATTGGTCCCTTTCTACAGTATATATTCAAAATATTAAGATAAATGTAGCACTCCTTAAATTTAAAATTCAGAATGCTGATACCTTGTTTGTTAATGTTTTCTATTGAATACAGCTTGAATATGGAGCTTTGATGAATTACACCTGTGTGAAGAAGTTGAGCGATATAAACAATACACTTCTGTGCATGGGAAACACATGATCAGAGTATCGCTGCTGGCTATCACTTCTCCAGATACATTGCCTTTTATAAATATATTTTATTTTTAGTATATTTTTAATTAAGATGTTATTACCTCACTTTGCTTCTTTTTATAGCTCTTCCAACCTGGTTCTCTCATGTTGCCTTACTCCAACCTCTCCTATATACCACCTCATGCCCTAAACTGATGGCCTTTTTTCCTTTAGTTATCACTGCACTTCATTTTAAAACTATTCACTACAAGCTTTAGCACGATAATTTGATATAGAAAGAAGCACAGAGACTGCTGTGCCTAATGTCACAATTTCAAATAATTTGACATCTGCCGCACAGATGGGAGAAGCAGAGACAATAAGGAAATTATTTTATATTAGAAACATGGCTTCAAATTTTCTGGAAAGTATCATTCTTACACCTAAGAAATAAGTTATGAAAAATAAAGTGTTTTTAGAAAAGAAGGCAATGGCAGTGGAGAGAATAGGAATTGTGCCCCAATGCCGACCTAGAGTGCTTCATATTAACTTTGTGGACTTGAATTACAGACCTCAACAATCTGCAAAGGCACATGTAACCCATGGTAACAATGCATATTCTATCAAGTGAGGAGAGTGATGATGTTATTTAAAGCAAATATCCAATTAAATATTCTCCCGTCTTCTTACATTTTATAAGAATGTACACTAGTTAAAGAATTATGACCAAAGACTATTTTTCTATGCATCCACATAGATAGGTAGATAGACAAACAAACAGACACATAGAAATTTAGACAGACAGATAATTAGATAAACAGATGATATTATGGATGATTAATAGATCATTAATAGGCAGTTGATAAATGATAGATAGAGATGGATAGATGATAGACAGAGATAGTAGATAGATAGATTAGTAGATAGATAGAAAGGGATGGATGAATGGATGGATGGATGGATGGATGGATGGATGGGTGATGGAAGGATGGGTAGGTAGATAGGTAGATACGAAGATAGAAAGTTGATTTTCTTTATCCCTTAGAATACTAGCTATATTCTTCCCACTTGGTAGATCTTTTGCAGTGGCACTGTATACAGCTAGTATTATTTGAAAAAGCCTTTTAGAAAATTAGGTCATTTTTCCCTCTCATATCCTCATTCTCTATCCCATAAGACTTGCACTATAGATAATAAGAGTTCTAAGACACACTGACTTTTATTTAATGAGATGCATTTGCTGCTCTCCTATTATATGAATAGGAGATTCATCCCAGCACTCTCCTTGATTCTGAGCAACATTCATCCACACTCATTTTAGAGACAAAAAATTCTCTTATAAGAAAGCAAACTATCAAATCAGAGGTCACTGTGGCTTCCTTCCTTGGGGAGTCTGAAGGGTTGTATTGTGCACATAAATTTTGTGAAATGGGAGTAAAGGAAGGACACTCTTTTAAATACAAAATAAATGCTTTTCAGAAATTGTGTGTTCCTTGTCTATGTCTGAGACTTAAATAGACTTAAAACATAAAGATAAAATTATTGTTCATCATATAACATAACCCTAAGAAATGAACCCCAATTATTGTATTATAGATTATTTTTGTCTTCAGGGGAAATATATTTAATAATTGCTTAAGAACTATGTCTTGTGAATCCATGTTTCTATAACAAAATCCTACTGACTGAAAAAATTTACAGAGACTAAAAAGATATTTCTCAGAGGCCTGGAGCCTGTGAAATGAAAGATCAAAGTGTTGGCAGTGTCCTTGCCTGGGAGAACTCAATCTTTGTTAAGATGGAGCCTTGAAAATGACATCCTCACAAAGAGAGAAACTATGTCCTCAGAACAGAGGGATAAAGGTTTCACTCAATTATTTTTATTGGAGTTCCGAATATAATAATATAAGAGCAATCATGTATGAGATGCATGAGGATGCCACCACCCACCATCATAACATCGCCACCCCTTGAGGATATCTCCTTGACCTAGTTAGCTTTAACTATCCACTTGACACACTCTAGAGTCATAAGAAAGGAGACTCTTGGTTGAGCAATTGACTAGAGCAAGTGGTTCTGTGCACATGTCTACAGTGGTGGTTTCGATTATTAATTGATGCAGGAGTAGTCCACAGTGGAAAATTCCATTTCCTGAGAAAGTCGTCCTGAGTTGTATAAAAAAGTTAGATAGGCATGAGTCTCTGTGCTAGCCAAAAGCCATACCAATATTCTGGGTTCTTCATGGTTGCTGCCTTGACTTCCCTAGTGATGGATCGTGATTCATTAATATAAACCAAGGTAACCCTTTAGTTCTAAAATTGCTTTTGGTCAAAGTGTTTTACCACAGAAAGAATAGGAAAGTAGAGCCTAATTCCTAATGTTATCATATTTCTCATTGAATTTCAGTGCCTCTTCTTTTGGAACTAACACACTAAAGTCATAAAACTTTGTTTTAATAATGTTGCAGAAAGTTGTATCTATTAGAGACTTCCTTAGAGCAAAGTAGTATAACTATACAAGTAAAAATAGCATAATTGAACTATCTTGAATAAATATGAAATTTACAATGAAAAAACTAATAGCTGTACATAATTATGAATATATATAACACTTTTTTGCTTGCTTGTATTAACAAAAAAGAAAAATAACATTGCATGTTTATGAAAGATGAAAAAGGTACATAATTGGCTTGCAAACTGTACTTGTAGAAGTCTTGGGTTCTTATAGTGGGACAAAGTAAAAACATTGCATCTCATTTGTTTAAATGACATGGAGATGTGAAGATGAAAAGTCCTACAGACAAATTTGCTGTTTCCAAGATGATCAGTTTCAGCAAACAGTAATCAAATTTTATGCAAAGCCACATTTTCAGTTCACATTTTACACTCTCTAGTGTTGTTCTAGCTTTCAATAGCAGGTAATTGGAAGAGGCAATATGCATTTTACAAATGTTTTCCCTTGGATTTCTGATAAGGTGACTTTAAAAAAAGTGTAAGCCAAAGCAGTTCTGAGTCACAGAAATCTCATGTAATTAAAGCTTCCAGCTGCATGCATTTCTAATACCACAGACAACAGTGTAATTGACACATGCAATTCTGGATCACACTTCAGATTTGAAATTATTTTAGTCTGCTGAAATGTGTTTAAGTGCACTAACCAGATATGCTTTCAGTAATTCGGCTTTTAATGACTATCCTTCACTTCAGAGCTACCTTTGATGTTAAAATAGTCCAAGAAATAATGTAATTTCCCCACATGCTGGTTGGGTTACAGTCAGATGTTTCTTAAATATTTCATGTAAGAACTCTCCCTGACCCCTACCACTGTGAGAATGTGAGGAGATTTTCCTAACAATAATTTTATATCTTGTAGTTCACTGAATTAACTGGAATGATCAGGACCTCAACTGAAATTGATTGCTGAACCTAAAATAAGATCAAAGCAATGAATCAAAAGGATATAGCAGATGTAAAAATACAAATTATAACTATAAGTTCAGAATAATTAATATTTGTAAAATTGCAGTGTGGAAGACCTTAGAATGTGTAAAACTCACCACATTAAAATGTAAAATTTTAAATAGGTCTCTGAACCCAGAAAAGACTCCTAATTCCTACTTATTAGCTGTGAAACCAAAAGGCACAGTACCACTATGCTTTTTTAAGTATTACAGCATCTAGTTTCTCTGCACATTTCCCTCAATTCTATTAAACTTCTTACCACTAACTGTAGAATGCTCTACCACTTACATCATTCAAACAATTGCAGTCACCACTCTAACAACTCAGTCAAGGTCATTTTTTTAAAGTATAAAACTGTGTCAAACAATGTCACACATGAATTTGACTTTATACTCAATAAGTATTTGCAGAGATCCACTTGTTTTTCAAAGAATTTCAAGTAATTCTCACATTGGGATATATATGAAAAAGGGGAGTCAAGGTGATCTTTGTCTCAAGAAGTTCAAAATATGAAAAGAGATTAATAGATACTGTGTATAAAGTACAACATAGATACAAATGAACAGTCGATATGACAATGTGGAGTTAGAATTATGGCTTTCTTTTGCTTGAGACAGGAAGAAAATATTTCATGATAGCAATGACATATGAATTGTAAAGGAATAAAGGGGGCATTGCCAAGGAAGAATTTGTGTGGAATCACACTCACTGGAGAACAGGGACAATCCAGAAAGCTACCTTGCTCGGGTGTGTAACATCTGAATTCCCAATGGGATTTCCCAGCCCCATGATGATTTGTGGTTGATGCTTGATCTGCAGTCTGATCAGAATGCTTCTAAAGACTACAGCATATCCAAAATCTACCCTTTGGAGGAGGCCATGATGTGAGGGCACAGGACTTCTTTTGTATTCTTTATTATTTTTAGTCTAAATGGTGGTGACAGGAGGTATAAAAACTGTATGTGATACTTTCAGTCCTAAGGACATTTTCCAGGCCAACAATTAATATCCTTGTTATCGCACAACTAATAACTATTAGTTCATAAAGGGAACAAAATATCAGAATTTTTCCAACTTTAACAATTTGAATAATGTAAAATAGCTTTTATCATAAAGTATATGTGTAAGACAAATTGCTAAATGGTCTTATTAATAAAAAAAAAATCCCAGAGCCAGATATTGGGGTGAAAACTGAGGATCAGAGGAATAGAATAAGCCACAGCCAACCTCACCTTACCAACTTCTTGGCCTCCAGAGAGAGCTACTTCCTGTATTCCCATGCCTTATATGCCTTTCTGTGCTCTGCCATCTTATTTCCTTTCTCTACCCAGCCACATCACTTCTCTTTCTGCTCTATCACTTTCTTTCTATTTGTACAGACCTCCAGACCTCTATGGTTAACTACTGCTAGGAATAAAAGCGTGTGCCACCACGTCTAGCTCTGTTCCCAGTGTGGCCTTGAACTCACAGAGATCCAGATGAATCTCTGCCTCCTGAATGCTAGGATTAAAGGCGTGTGCTACCACTACCTGAACCTCTATATTTAACACAGTGGCTGGCTTTCCCTCTGATCCCCAAATAAGTTTTATTAGGTTGCACAAATAAAATATTGCCACATGTATGTATCGTTTCTAGTATTAAGATTTTAAATTAAATTATTTTCTGTTTAGTAAAGTACCAGGTACAGGTCAATCCTTGGTACAAAATAAGAAATAAGAAAAACAAATAATTCCTGCAACTTCCAACAAAGTAGAAAGTAAAGACCTGAGGTTGGAGAGATGGGTCATTGCTCTGAAAGGATGAAGAACTGAGTTGGAGTCCACAGCATCCATATTCACAGCCCTGCACAGTCTTCTGTGACTTTCAACCCTACACAGAGGAAGCGTGATACAGGTGGCAGAGACTGGTAGATCCACACATCTCTATAGCCTGCAATGTAGCAGAAATTATGAAGGGGGTTGTTCAGTGAAATATACTAATTGAAGAAAATCAACTGAATAAGCCTTACAGGAAGACAGATGTCATTATGCTCTCCCTCTTCCTGAGCATGCACACTAATGCTCAAATGTGGATTTACAAACACTTTTTTTCATAGTAAGTGGAAAACAAACTAAGATAAAAGGTGTAGTAAATTTCTAAATTTCATAACACAAATGAGATTGGAGAATATTATACTTAGTGTAATTCCACCCCCGTGCAAAGATAAATAGTATATTACTCCTAGTGAACTAGATTCTCGGAGCTACAAAGTGACAGATACAGAAAAGAACTTGGCTGCCCAGTGCTAATGTGGGGGGAATATGTAGTTATTAACCAGTGAGTACAGAGTTTCAGTTTGAGATGATGAAACTTTCTGGAGATGGGCTGTGATAATAGTAGAGTAACTGTGTGAATTTAACTAAAACCAGTGGGCTGTACAAGTAAAAACCTTAAATGTAAGCATAACTTTCTGGAATATACATAGAACCATAAAGCATTATATGAATGAGTTGACAGACTAAATAGCAAAAAACATCACGCATTATTTCTCATATGTGGATCCAGCATATCTACATTTCTATATAAAAATAACAGTGATTGGACATAAGATATTGAGCTAGAAAGGGGACCACAAGCAGGGAGAGTTGAGAAAGTATGGAAAGGCTGCACAACACAAGAGACATTAATGCACATGGGAATTTATGAGTGGAGAATGTAACAATACAGAGGGAAGGCAAAGAAGACACAAGGAAGGCTTGAAAGAACCAATGTAATCATATTTAGTTTGAAAATGTCATAATGAAACTTAATACTGCATGTGTATTTTTTTTTAAAGCAGAGCCTTCATAGGTGCATGGTAACACACAACCCTTAGGGCAGTATTCTCAACCTTCCTAATGCTGTGACTGTTTAATATAGTTCCTCATGTGGTGGTGACTCCCAACCATAAAATTATTTTCATTCCTACTTCATAAATGTAATTTTGCTAGTGCTGTGAATCATAATGTAAATATCTGTGTTTTCTGGTGGTCTTAAGGGACCTCTGTGAAACGATTGTTTGACCCCATAAAGGATCATGACCCACAGGTTGAAAACAATTGCCTTAGGAGCTCTCGATTTCAGAAGCCTTCTGTGAGCAGTAGATTTGAGGTCTGTGTGTGTGTGCTGTATTTATTCATGTGTTTACAGATAAGCTCACTCACAGATAGGGTCACCAAGTGTCCTGATCTATCATGGATGTACGATGGGAACACCAAGTGTCCACTTCTGTCAATTTCTACAGTGTTCTTGGAGACGGAGCTTCTTGCTGAACCTGGAGCTAGACTGGAGGCCATCAAGATCCAGAGATTTTCCTGTCTCGGTCCCCACAGCACTGGGTTATAGTCATAGGTGGCCACTCCTGCCTCTTGATTTGTTTTACTTTGAATGTAGGTGTTAGGACCCAAATCAAATCCTTGTGCTTGAGCAACAAATGTTCCTATACAATGAGCCATCTCTCTAGACTCCTCAGAGCCATTGCTCTATTCAAACTAATACCTGCTCTTTTGATGCAGTCACCTCAGAATCCAGATATGTCCATCAGCTCAAATATCTTGAGGCTTCTTCAATGATCAATTTCTTAACTTCCTTTTCAGATTCCCTTTCAATTTGGTTCTACAGACAGTCAAATAACACACACACACACACACACACACACACACACACACACACACACACACACTAAAATCAATGTCAAGGATGGAGTTTAGTTTTTAGAGTGCTTGCTTGGCATTCAGGAAAGGTTCAATCTGCAGTGTAGCATAAGCTAGGTATTGCAGTGCATGACTGTAATGTGAGCACTGGAGAAGTGGAACAGGAAGATCCAAAACTCAAGGTCATTCCCGGTACACAGGGAGTTCGAGGCCAGCCTGTACAACATGAGCTTCCCACCCGCCTCACTCTTTCTCTTCTTATTAACCTCTAATAACTGAGTAGAATTTGCCAAATATGGGACCAACATATTTAGTAGCATTTTCAATGAATTTATATCCATATCTATTTACATACATGTCATCAATAACTGTAAGGAAAGTGTTTTCTCTGTTTTACCTAAGAATAACCTCTGACGTAGAGAAGCTAATTAAGTTTAAAAGACATTTCTGCCCTATTGATAAAGAAAAATTTCCCCTGTACTATGGTGTGAAATTTGTGATTCAGAGAACCAAAACTCATTAACATCACTTCCCAACCCTGTCGAACATCTTTGTCCTGATCTGTTTTTGGAACTGTTAAGAGCTTAGTGAAGCATTCTTAGAAATCTCAGTGTTGGAAAACAACAAGGAAGCTGGGTGTGTTAGTGCATGTTGTTAATTCTAGCCCTTGGTAGATCAAGACAGGCAGATCTCTACAAGTTCTAGGCCTGCATAGTGAGTTGCAGAGCAACCAAAGCTATTCAGTAAGAGCTTGTGTCAAGGAAAAAAAAGACTAAATAAATAGGAAATACACATATGTACCTATGTATAATAAGTACATATACATTTTATTCATATTTTATGTTCTTCTTTCTCTCGTTTTACTTTACAGGTCCTTTGCATATATATTGTGGCTTCCAGGTTATTGTTTTTAGGGTATTTCTGAGTAGGTAAATGAGCGGTTCTGTATTCCTAGTACCTTCTTTTGGGCTCTTTTCCTTATATTTGTTTTGTTCAATTCTGATGTGCTTGATTTTGTTTTTCTTTATTATATCATGTTTTATTGTAATCTCATAGAGGCCTGTTTTCCAATGAGAGACAGAGAGGGTGTGGTTCTGGATGGAGGAGAGATGGGGAAGAGCTTGAAAGAGTAGAGGGAGGGGAATACAGTAATCAGGATATATTATCTGAGAAAAAAAAATTTTCAATAAAAGAAAAATAAATAAATGGGTCTATAAATAAAATAGTGAAGGAGCATTACAACTATTCCTGAAAGTGCTTCAGTGCAGAATAGGGTCACAACACAATGATGAAGCTGCCAGATTTCTGTGTTTTGTTCTTTAGTGTAAATTGAAAATATTTTCTTGTATTTAGTACACTATAAAACAAATTAAATTGTGCATATTCTTTAGAAATTCATACAGCACACAGGATATCTCTAATCATTTTGAACATTATAAAAATAGAAATCATAATTTTATGGGTTATAACAAGTTTATCACTTTTTCTCAAAAAGCCCTTAAAGGTGTAAAACAACTTTACTATTATTTTAATAAGGTTTTAATGATTTAAATCGTTGAATTTAAAATTACTTTATTATAGCAAGTACTAAAACAACACTTGATTATCTGTGGATAAAATAACAATCACGTGGATTGAGGGATTATATTCTGGGTTCCCAATGCCAAAAGAAGAACTGATATGGATCAGCAGGCTTCACAATTGCTAGACACGGAGGGTGATATGTCAGTGGCATCTGTGTGTGTGCTTAAAATACATGCTACCTCATTTTTGCTTTAATTTACAAATGGCAAAGCTTTTGTCCAGCCAGTCACAGAACTGAACTGAAATTAGAAAAAAAAAATAGAGGAAAGCAAATGGGAAAGCAGTTCTGGTGTCTAGTTGCAGTTGGATGACTAGAGCAGATGAGTCTCTCTGTGCAGCTTTATATATCGTTCTTCATCTACTTCATGCCTGTGTAACATTTTATCCCTAACCACTTCCACTGCTCTGTTTCATCCCACTCCCACGGAACCCCTCTTCTTAGCAAGTACCCCTCCTATTTTCATAGTGTGTGTGTGTGTGTGTGTGTGTGTGTGTGTGTGTGTGTGTGCACAATTCACTGAATTCAATTAGATCCACTTGGACAGGAATGGGTAAGGGAGTTCTTTATAGAAGAAACAATAACTTGCCTATGGTTAACCCCCTGAAGAAGGGTCCTCCTCCTCCCTCTCCCCCAGCAATCAAGCACCAGTGGCTCCTCAGGCAGGCACAGGCATCATAAGCCCCTCTGCTGTCCATGAGCCATCTTGATGGCACCAGTCTTTTGAAGGTCTTGCAAAAGTAACCTCATTGCAGTGAGTTCAC
>CABHPQ010031542.1:0-10727 GCA_902168405.1 Peromyscus aztecus
GCATATGTTCTGCTGAAAGACAGATACTCCAGTCTGAATCCTGTGCAAATTAAAAGGCACAAGCACACAATCAAGAGATGCTAACACAAACCAGCAACAGCTGCTTTGAGCTTTTGGATCTTACATGTTTGCTTTATTTTCACTCTGACAAACATAAACTTCAAAGCCCGTATAGGTGGAGTTTGAGTTTATATTGTTTTATTTGAAATTTGTGTGTTCTTTCTCTTTTGGAATATTCTATGGTTATAGCTATAGTCCTATCGCTCAGAGACAAAATAATTCCAAGTTTGAGGTTCAGTCTGGTCTCTATAGCAAGACATTGTTCAAAAGAAAAACGGAATCTGTTTACCAAAGATTAACTCTCATCTCTTATTTTTATACCTGGTTTTAAGTACAATAGGTATTGTATTTATTCATGAAGACAAAATGTTTTTCTTTTTCAGTATAAAGAATTTTTTTTTTTTTTGGTTTTTCGAGACAGGGTTTCTCTGTGTAGCTTTGTGCCTTTCCTGGAACTCACTTGGTAGCCCAGGCTGGCCTCAAACTCACAGAGATCCGCCTGCCTCTGCCTCCCGAGTGCTGGGATTAAAGGCGTGCGCCACCACCGCCCGGCTGAAAGAAATTTAATACGAGTGTTTTAGCAGGAGAAATTTAAGTTTTTAATAACTTATAATATTAGAGACCAGTCTGTGGGCCAACTGTTGTGGTACATGCCTGTAATTACAGCACTTGGGATACGGTTAAAGGCAGATCAGAAGTTCAAAGTCAGCCTGAGCTACATTCCAAGTTCAAGGACAGCATGGATACATAAGACCCTGCCTTAAAAACAAACAAACAAACATCATCATCATCAACAACAACAACAAAAAGGGCCATTCTACCACACACAGATCCATACCATACCTCTGGGTTAATTATCAAGGGCAGAATTCCAGAGTTCCAATTCCACATCAGTGACTGCTGGGTGACAAGAAGGCATTTCCTTGCTCAAGGTTCAAAGTTAGACAAACAAGGGAGTTCAGACTCTAAATTTTCAGTAATCCATGAGGTTTTCTTTATTCATGTTTAAAGTAAATTAAAATCAATGCTGTTTTATTTTTATCCATATATACTTATTCAGTGTGTGTGCAAGTGTCATCATGACTGTGTGGACGTCAGAAGACAACTTACGGGGTTCTGTTCTCTCCTTCCACCATGGAGGTGCCAGGAATTGGGCTTAGGCTGTGAGTCTTGGCAGCAAGCATCTTCACCCATGGAGCCCTCCCATTGGCCCTAAAGTTAATATGCTTTCCTACCTGGATTACTGTAAAAAACTAATTATTTTAGAAACATTTAACAATATTCTACTACCCTCCTCTTTAACAACAGTGTAATTTGTATCATTATTTTCTTTTTTTTTCTTAAAACCCCTTTATTCATTTGTTTTCAATGTTCATATTTTAAATTGGTACTTAGAACTGGCTGTATACACTAATGTTTTTGGGCTTTCTTGCTTCCCTTTATATTCTTAACTAATCAATAATAAAGAACAATTATCTATTCTCCCTTCTTTCAGCCTTTGTTTTAAATGATAGTTTCCTAAATATCTGAGTTTATGATTTCTTATTTTCACAGTCCTACCTCTAGGCCAAATTCAGTTTTCTTGTTCTCTCATGAACTTTTCCACTTAGCCCCATTGCTGTATGGTTCCTGAGACCCCTCATTCTTGCCTTTCTGTCTATAGAGTTATGTAATTTTAATCTATATTTCTGCCTTTCTGTACATTCTACATAAATACCTCTATTATTTTCTATCTTCATCCCCAATGTCTAAATAGTGTAATACATCCTCAGTCTTCATGCAACATCAAAATCGCTATTTTGCAGCATGTCACACTGGTTCAGCAATGTATCTGGAACCCCAGAGGTAGAAAAAGTTCTTTCTTTTCTCTTTACTCTGCTTTTATTTTTAATCTGAATTTTTGGGTAAAGTTGTTATTGCTTGCTGGATAAACTGGTTCTCAGGAGATGATCAACCATGCTCAGGATGCAGCCCCATCTTCAAGTACACCTCATATGAAGTGGCCTGTCTTACAAGATTCTGCCATTTGTGAAAAGTAATGTAATTATAGGTTTAAGACAATGAGTGTTGACCTTTAGATATATTTTTTGTGGGTAAGAACAGGAAATCATTAAAAAGCTAACAGCAAGATGTCTCAGTTACTCTTAGCTGTGTACCTCCCTACAGTCTTGCAGAGGCATGGGATAGGTTGTGTATAACTGGTTCTTAAGCATACATTCTTTGAGTGATTAATATACTGATGTACAGAGGTAAGCAGTTGACCCCAGAGTAAAGGAGACAGCTGGGAAATGCAGACAGAGATGCTCAACCTTCATTCTAATGTGATTTATCTTATGGGCCTCCTCAAGAGTCAGTGATTTTCAGCCAAGGCAACATCTAATTGGGTGTTACAGTGTTGCTTTCTCACTGCTTCTAAACTTATTTCTCTACCCATGAGTATCATTATTTTCTAAGAAATTAGTTTTTAAAATAGCTTAGGCATAACTTTTTATTGTATTTCTCATAATGATTTTATAGCTCATTTTCCTCACTACCCTGAACCTCTGCACCTCTGAAAGCAGACCCTGCTGACTGATCTGTGCTGTAATGCCTCTTACAATGAAACTGGACTTGATTTCAAACTGACATTCCTCATCAACAGGTACTATAGGCTATATGTAAGATAGTATAAGTGATAGATAGCATTTCTATGGAAAATGACAGTGTGCTGTAGTTACATTAGCTAGAGTCATCTGAGAGGAGGGAACCCTTATTGAGAAAATGCCTTCATAAGATTTGGCTGTGAGCAAGCCTGTAGGGAATTTTCTTAAGTAGTGATTGACATGAGAGAGGGCTGACCTATTAATAGGTAGTGTCATTACTGGGCTGGTATCCTGGGTTCTATAAGAAAGCAGGTTGACATAAGGAGCAAGCCTGTAAGTACTCTACCGTGGCCCCTATATCAGTTCTTGCCTCCAGATTCCTGCCCTACTTCAGTTTCTGCCTCAATTTCCCTCTGTCCCTGGAAGTATAAGATAAAATAAATGCTCCCCTCTCCACGTTGTAACTGGTTATGGTATTTCACCACAGAAATCGCAACCCTGACAGACAGGTGGCCTTATGACACCAATCTAAGTCATTCCTGAGTCTTACTCATTAGTCATCATCTTTTGCCATTTTATTTTTCAACACTAATTCAAAGATCTAAGGAAGTTACTTATGAGAAATAAGAGTTAAATAAGACAAAAAATTTTATTTTTTTCTGTAAAATTTAGATTGGATGACTCATTGATAAGAGTCAGATAAAGCTTATTTATCCGTTTGCTCACACTGTGGCTTTCTTAGGGTTAAGAAAAGAAAAGTAGATGACTGAGACATACTGATGGGTTTGAAAAAATTACCCTCCCCCCTGATGTGATTGGGAAAGTAGCAAGAAAATTGCTGGTTAATGGAGTCTTATCTAGATCTATTCACAAAAGGATGCAGAATATATATATAATGAGACACAGATTTTGCCCTTTGAGCATCATAGTCGCTGTTACTTGAAGACATGGATCTGCCAGGATGTAGAATTCTGATCAAATCAAACTGAGACTGTGTCTTATCTGGAAAGCAATTTAGGAAGGGAGGGAAGCCTCTTGGGTACACCCTGTGAAGGCTCTTGCTATTGTTCCTGAGATGAGAATAAAACCCTTTTTACCTCTATCTCTTTTTAGAACACCTTGATAGAATCCTTTTTATTTCTCCAAAGAAACAGTATAACTATTTGCTCAAGAAAAAATACACATTGGACCAATTAAAATTTAAATTTTGTGCTTCTCATACAAAAGTGGTGTGTCCAGGGAAAAATATAAAAAGAAAAAGAAAAATCCTTCAGGAAGCAACAAACCTTTACTGTATCAGAAATTTTGTACCAGACTTAGGTGTCTCGAATTTCATAGTGGTATAAAATAGCTTCTACCATGATAAAACAACAAAAGAATGTGGATATTTTTGACAGCACCAAGAGTGACTTGTATTAATTTAATCTCACATTTAATTAGATTTAATGTGCCATTAGGATTATTGTTCTTAGGAATAGCACCTACCTTACAAAGGACACAGACTTGAAAATATACTCATCCCAGTTAAGTTTCCTATACACTGACACTTGTAGATTCGATGTATCTTCATGACTAAAATGCCATTCACACAAATATCTGTTATCAAACCTTATCCTGTCATTCCAACTCATCAACCTTAATATGCAAAGAAATGATGAAGGGACCTAAAAATGGAAAACAGGGTCTTGAGAGATTAAAGGAGAAGAAAATTATTTTCTGCTGAACACGGCTTACAAGAATAAAGGTTGTGGTAAGTAGTGTTAAAAGAAATTAAATTCCTTTCATCTTTGACAATTGAAAACATATATAAAAATGAATAAACAAGAGGAAGAAGAAGGAGGAGGAAGAGGAGGAGGAGGAAGAGGAGGAGGAGGAGGAGGAGGAGGAGGAGGAGGAGGAGGAGGAGAAGAAGAAGAAGAAGAAGAAGAAGAAGAAGAAGAAGAAGAAGAAGAAGAAGAAGAAGAAGAAGAAAAAGAAGGAGAAGGAGAAGGAGAAGAAGAAGGCTAAGCAAGTAATTGCTTGTTTCTGCCTGAGGAATTTTGGAAATTTGAAAGCAAAGCCTGGAGTGCAGAAATACAGGGCTGAAAGCAAATAAGGGGTAGCATGTCAGCTGATGGACATGGACATTGAAGGCTTCTCTTCCTGAGCCCAGGCCCTGGTGTGTGCAGCCTGTGTGTCCTAGGTCAGAGATAAAAGTGAATTCTTTCTGAATTTGTAAGCAAACTGGTTTTGTTTTTGATGGCAGAGACTTTTTTCTTTTATTGAAAATAGATTATTTTTTCATATAACACATCCTGCTTATAGTTTCCCATTCTTCTACTTCTCCCATTTCCTCCTTACCTCTGCTCCCCTCTGGATCCACTCCATTTCTCTCTCTCATTAGAAAAGAACAGGCTTCTAACATATAACAACCAAACATGACAAAATAAAATATAATATGATGAAGGAAATCTATTATATCAAATTTGAACATGACATCCAAACAGAAGGATAAAAGTCCCAATAGGAAGCACAAGAGTTAGAGACTCACTCATTCTCACAGTCTGGAGTCTTATAAATGTACTAAGCTAATATCTATAATATATATGCAGAGGACCTGGCACAGACCCATGGGGCTCTATGATAGCAGAGACTTTTATGTATGCAGTAAAATTTCAGAAAAGTTAGACAGCCTGTGCTTTAAACAGAGAAGCGAAAGATTGTGGGATTTTTATTTAAATTTTTAAGTTATTGACAATTTCATACATGAATACTGAGTTTATATCATCTCCACACTTCACTCTCCCCAACCTGTGTCCCTTCAAATCTTTCTCAAATTTGTGAACTCAGTCAATTATTATGAGTCCAGGTACATACACAACCTATTTACTGTTGCTTATATGTGTGTGTGTTTAGGCTTAATCATTTTGGATGAAACAACTCCTAGGGGGTTCATTTCTGGAGAAAACTTACTATTCCTGTCTCAGGAGCCACTTACCCCTGTAGCTCCTTGTTTAGCGGTGGGGCTTTATGAAATTTTATCTATCCTTATTAGCATGTTTGACTGATGATGTCATTATGTAGGACTTGTTTAGGTTGCCATCTTATTAAGAATACGTAAGTAGAGCTTCTCTGTCACTTCTGGGAGACACATACTTGCAAAAGACTTTCTAGTTCTCTGGCTCTTACAATCTTTCTGTCCCATCTTCATGATTTTCACTGAGCCTTAGGTGTAAGAGTTTTATTGTAGATGTGTCAGTTGGGGCTGAGAACCCGTGGACACTTATTCTACTTTTCTCATTCTGCTGGAAAAAAAAACTTTCTTTGATTAGTAGTGAGAGCTATACTTATTTGTGGATCTATGGATAAATATTGAGAATACAGTTAGAAATTATATTGGTTTAGGAAATGGCTACCGAAAGTTCTTCTCTGTGGCCCACAACTTCAACTATAGGTAGTTGCCTAGGTTTACGATGGATTCTATCCTGTTGAGCAGTCCTTAAGTCTGATTAGACTGCTGTTGGTTTCTATATAATGGTTTGAATGGAAATATCCAAAGATAAGCTTAGCTCTCACCCTCATCAAAGAAACTTCTTTACATAGCGGAGACTACAGAAAGCCATAACTAGTCAAAATGTAGAAAGTAATTGATCATGTTGCTAGCCCTACCTGATACATCTGCACAATTTTCACTGAAGGTTCAGTGTGGTGGTTTGAATGATAATGATCCCCATACATGCCTATATTTGAATGCTTGGTCTACAGTTAGTGAAACTGTTTGGGAAGGATTAGGAGGTGTGGCCTTGTTGGAGGAGATGTGTCACTGAGAGTGGACTTTGAGGTTTCAAAAGCCTATGCCATTCCCAGATAGTTCTCTTTCTTACGGCCTTGTGCTTGTGGTCCAGATGTAAGTTCACAGCTACTGCTTCACAGACATGCCTGCCTGCTTAATGCCATGCTCTCTGTCATGATACTCATGAAATCTACTACCCTCTGGAACAGTAAGCTCCAAATTAAACGTCTTATTTTATAAGTTGCCATGGTCATGGTGTTTTGTCACAGCAATAAACTGATAACTAACTTAGTTACCTCCAAGATATAAGTGCTAATATTCCCTGTGGAGTGTATCTTGCCAGGCCATCATTGTTATGCTTTGTAGACCTTACAGCTTGATAGTACTATTGATTGCTTTTCTCCTCTGGAAGCTTTCATAGCACCTTTGGATACTGTAAGTACTAGTTCTCAGAGAGGAGGCATTCAGGTCAGTTCAAACTGATTTCCCCAAGCCCTGTGTCCACAATGTATGGTGTCTTAAACAATAGGCAGGTGAACACACACAAACTCACATACGCACAGATACACAAAATGCACATACACACACACATGCAAGCTGTGCATTTTAAGTAAGTTCATACAATAATTTGTTTCCCTATGTCATGTTCAAGAGTCCTAGTGCAATTTATTCTTCCTCCTGCTCCATGTATAGTGCCCTCCTCCCTCTCTCACCTTGTAAAATCCTCTCCCCATCCCATTTTTCCCCATTCCCCCCTTCATATCATGTGTGTCCTAGTATCTCCCAATCTAGAGCTCCTTCTTTCCACTACTTCCATGATTTATTTCAACTCTCTGGCTTCTGTGGTTACCTCCAGTTTGGTGATATAGTCTAGCAGTAGAGCATTTTGTCTATGCCATACCATCTTGCATGCACCTGATGCCTGATGTTGTGTAAAGCAGGGTCAGACCTGGTTAGTATTTAGATGGGAGATTATCATTTTGAAGCAAACTCTATCATATGAACATTGTTAGTTGAATTAGGCCAGTTTGAAGACTGAGGTCACTTGGGAACTCTCTAGTGCTACATATTGCCTTTATCAGTACATTGACATACTGAATGATATTTCTCACTATTAAAATTTTAATACAAACTGTGATACAAACAATTCACCCATCAATAGTTGGAAAAGAAATTTTAATAAAACATATTTTCATATATGATATCCTAAAGGAAAGGAAAATATTGATAGCATAAAAATAAGTTTGGTTTATCACTAAAATTGATTTGGTGAGAAGTAATGCTAATAAAAATGATAGATTTTTTCCCTTTGGTATTTTTTGCTCTGACAATTGCTCAAAGATGTATTGATAAATATGTGCACACCATTTAGAAAGAAATTGCATCTAGAAGACAGGACTATAAAATACATAAGAAACTTAGATTAATATTTTATGGGAAATTGCACTATAAATGTTTTAAATATAGATCTTGCAATATTACAAATTGCATTGCTTTAACAGCAATAAAATCCCGGGTGCTAATTAATGAATATTTAAAACTTGAGAGATGAGGGTATGGCTCAGCTGTAAAGCATTTATTTGGCATAAGCAAGCTTCTGAGTTCCCTCCCCAGGCCTTAAAAAAAGAAAAGAAAAAACAAACTTGAATGATGAAACAGCTATTATCCTGGAAGTACAGCTAAAGAATATTCAAACTACATGTCGCTGTGTATGCCAATCACATTACAGCGCTGTATTTAGTATGTGGCTATCAGGTAACTGGGCCTTAGTTATTTATTCATTTATTGTTATCAATATTGTTTTTTTAGACAAAATCTCACTGTGTAGCCCACACTGACCTTTATATCCATGTGTAGCATAGCCTCCAAGCTCCTTATCCTCCTGTCCCCACCTCCTAAATTCCGGGAGTAAACGTGTGTGTCACCATCCTTGGTTTTTATGACTAGAAAATTCCTTGCTCTTCCATTTTACAGTAATGTTGACAGTAAATTGCAGTGGTAAAAGTGTAATAACATCTAGTTTTCTTGAATTTTATCTTTACATTCTTTGGGAACTGACTTGTGTGAATCTTACTAAATCTCTATCTTATATATGTGTCAACACTCTTGTATTATGTAATAGAGAAATATTTCTTTAGTACTTCTCTCATGAAGCCTCCCTACATGCCTTTATGTGTCCTGATAAGTATAACATGGTGGAAATCAAGAGTTTATGCAAAATTCTTTCATGTAATAGCATTAATTACTGGAAAAAATTATATATAGATAGATGTATATATAATTTTATATACACATGTATTATGTATATACACACATACACACACATATATTCACTCTGACTTATTTCACACAAAATATTCCTAGGGAGATATGAGCAAATGTTTACTCACCCCAGACAAGGAACTGACAATAAATCAGAGCTTGAATACAACCATACAACCAAAGTCCAACTTGGTGAACCAATGACTTATATCGATTTGCTTACAGGAATATAGGTGAGGGTTTACTAATAGGAGCAGAAATGACTCAGACAGATGCTTCACCAAAGCTACTCCAGCATGGGTGACAGCCCACAAAATCTGGGAACCTGGAGCACATTGTACAGCCTGTAGACTGCTCAGCAGTTCAAAAAGTATTCTTTTTAGGTGGCCTAATTGGTCGGAGCCTTTTTGAAACAATTCAGCTGGTGTTTGTTTCTTCTAGGCACAAATGTCTGCTTCTTCTGGGCTGCCACACTTGTCTGAGAGTCTTTCTTGCAGCTTGGCTCTTCCGAGACTGACTCTGAGCAGTCATTGCTTTATATGCTCTTGGGGATGAGGGGCCTAATGAATACTGTCTTTTCAGGGACTTCCTGAAGGTATTTAGAATTGTTTGCTTCTTGTTTAATGAGCTTCCCTAAGGATGAAACTTTTCCAGCTCAGAGAAAACTGTTATACAACCGTCCACCTTTTCCTTTAGCACTTAAATTCTTTCCATATCCCCTTCCACAGTGATACCTGAGCCTTGGAGGAGGTGACTATAGAAGCCCATCTATGACTAGAATTTGGCTACTATGTCACAGCAAACAATACCTTGTTCGCAGGACCTTCACCAGTGGTTATGAGTTGAGGCTGACAACAAGAGTTATCTATAGGCACAAGCACCATGTATAAAAGGCAATTCTACAGGAATATCACAACCGTTTAATAAGCAGAACTGATGGCTTACCCAATGGGACCTAAGACCTCCACAGCCACAGGTTTTTGTCCAAGTTCCTAGTACCATATATAAATTTCTTCCTGTGGAGTAAACCTTATTTCCAAACAGAAAACTGATTCTACCCATAACCACTATTGCACTTGCTGGCACAGCTTGGCAGGTACTTCAATCATGAAGCATGCAGGATTCACAAGTGACTAAAATGTTTTGTGATTAATTCTTCCCAGCATCCTTATTATCACCTTCTGACACTATAGGAGCTAGCTCACAGGGAAGTTTTATGTGGGTGTAGTCCTGCCTTTATGTCCACAAGTCCTGTAACCAAAACTTGCAATGTCTTTGGCTGTAACATCTTACCATTCAGTTCTGAAATACAACCAACACTGGTGACAACAGCCTTTATATTTTGGAGGATGCTAGGACCTCCTAGACCAACAGCCTCTAGAAAGGGATGAACCACTAGAATTGAGAGTTTCAATCAACAACAGCATGTGTTTGGGAGCATCAATTTTTCCCATTCAAGATACCCTATTTCCTCTTTGTGAGCAGAATTATTTTTTTGTGCTGAACTCCCTTGGAGGTACAGTAACACTTTTCTGCAGTGCCTTTCTAAAGCTGTAAAACACTCAGAAGCTAGCATTATGTTGCCTATACAACAAAGAAACTAGCATTATGTCATCCACCTAACAAACTTTTTCCAGAGAAAGGGTAGAACAAGTAATTTTGATGAAGCAGTATGAAAGCCTGTTATCATCTGTTCCAATTGTCAGGTAGGCTCAGAGATTCCCAATGAAAAAGAAGATGCTACATTTGAATATCATACATCATGTCCTCATTCATCTGTAACAGTTGTTTCTTCCACAGACCAAGGTTGGGTCTGGCTAGGAGGCACTAACTTAATTATCTGTCTGTAATCCTCAGTCATTCTCTCTGAGCCATTATGTTTACATATCCTGGTACTCTTCCATGAAGACTCCTCACATTCCTCTACCTCTGATGAACTCAGTGGGCTTGCCTTAATCTGCTCTGCCCTGTCTAGGGCCAAGAGGGGATGTGTTCTGCTATCCCTTGCTGCACTGGCTGCTTCCCTGGGTGTGAGATGCCATGTGACTGAC
>CABHPQ010031551.1:0-13230 GCA_902168405.1 Peromyscus aztecus
TCAATAACAGCCAGATGACATATGCTTACATGGGTACATTTGAATCTTCATTTATAAAAATGACCAGAAAGGATACAGATGAAGAAACAGGAATATGAGGCTTTCTTCTAGTTTAAAGTAATAATCATTGATTTTCCCAGAAGCCTTCTAGGTATGGTCTCTGAGTATACAGATTTTAGCTGTTAAGATATCCAGGAATGATACCAGAGCAATGAAGGATGGGATGAGTGCTTTCTAATGTAGCATGGGGGAAAACGCCTTTTAGCAAGAAAAAAATGTAATTGTTGATGTCCCCAGGGTAAAATAACTAGAGTGAGCACAAAGGAGCAGTGGGATTTCTTTACATAAGAAAAAAAGTATTTTAGGAGGAAAAATATAGTTGAGCAAAATAGAAAGCATCCCTCATAGAAAGGCTGCAATGACAACTCGTATAACATCTTTGGAGTTCAACTAAAGATCCCAGTTTCACTCAACAATGGAGATATAGTGTAGGTACTGACAATGGTAGACATAGAAGGTAGTCTTTCTCTCCTTTCCATCTGAAACAGTTTCTATTAAGAGAGTTGACAGAAAACTCTTAACATGAATGATTCCAACATTGCATGTTTCCATTCTGTCATTATGCATTCATTTCAAAACTACATATGTGTTAATTGCCTTTGGGCTGATTGTTTGGCAGAGATGGGGGTATACCAATAATTAAGCTTGGTTGCTGACCTCAAGAGCTAAGAGAGAGGAAGGCAGAAAAGGTGTCCATAGAATTGTTGACCAGTACAGCAAGTATGAGAATAGAGCCTGGTACCAAGTTGCTTTGCTGTAAAGAGGCATAAACACATCAGAGATGATGGGATGCAGAACTCACATTAGGATTCACAGAATGAATTTTCGATCTAGGTCTTTGTGCATGAGCTTTATGTCATCAGGTAAGCTAGAGGATCATCAGTTATTTCTTCTAGCAGACCTAATGCAAGCTTTCAAAAGCATATGCCAACACCTCTCAGTTGACTGTTGTCATTGATGACATCTGTGTTTCCTCATTGACTGGTTAGTTCAGCTGGTGTCAGGGAGGCATTTTCTGCTACTCTTGTTATTGCTATTGTAAGATAGCTATTATAATTTTTAATTGGCTTAATTTTATGCCGTCTGTTTGACTTGTTTAAATATTCACTGAATTCTTGGAGTAGATAAAGATGTGGGAGAACCTGTCCTGATACCTTAGCTGGAACAGATGGATTGTCTTAAGGAGTATAGACTCCCACAAGTGTGCTCCACCTTTTGATATTGTGAGATATTATCATTGACAAAGTTTATGTTCAAGAACCACACACTAAATTAAAAAATCAAATGCAAAAAAAAATCATTGTGTTTTGAGTTTATGGTTTGGTGCTGGACCAAATTTATAGTCATTCTTAGTCACATGTGGTTTCATGCACACTGTAGGTCAAAGTTGTACATATGCTGCGGATGAGGTTCAGAGTCTGCAGAGGCAGAGCTGAGATGAGATTATTGTACAAATGACTGAGAAGTGCTTCTAGGAGAATAACAGGGAGAGGGCCAAAGCGGGCAGAAAGAACTTATACCAAATAATAGTTTCAGCTGGAGTCCAGCCTCGGCCAGATTCCACAGGGAGCTCTGGAGGGTAGCTATTTCCAAGTCCTTGTTCATCCTGAGGTAATAGTCTATGTGATCCAATAGTAGTTTGCTAACTTCAGGCTCATTCCTGTCTCTAATGAGGTAGGAGTATGTGTACTTACCCAGGGTTTCCACCTAAGGTAACTCCTCTACTAGCCAGGGACCCATTTCTACAAGCATGCATCTATGTGCAGTTAATAGCTGGCATTCACAGCAGCTGGGAGCTGGCCCGACCACCAACAGTTCTAATGCCAAGGCATTATGCACACATGGAAAACTTACCATGAGACACAACCACAGAAAGCAGAGTTCTGAAGGTCTCCTCTTTGCATGCTGATCCTATCACTTTTAGTCTGTGAACTTGGCAAGTTTCTTAAAATGTCTGTAAAATTGAGATACTTCCACTGTCTATTTTGGTGAGAATAAAATGACATATTTAATTCAAGAGCCCTTAAGATAAAATACCCACCACATTGCTAGTTAAGAGATTTCACCATCTGTCTTGTAGTGCTTACCATGACTACTTCAGGCTGCACAGCCTGGGATTTCCCAGTTGTCTTGGACTCCTACTGAACATTTGTCTCGTTGCAATGTTGCTCTCTCACTGCACCTGAGCAGCAGGCTTCCTGAATCCTTAACAGACAACAGAATCAGACATGTAAAGACTTACAGCAACAAACTGATGTCTCAAAGCACATGTCTGATGTTCTATTGGAAATATGGAGCCACATCAGAATCATCTTAAACAACTATGATAGATTACAAAGGAGACAGCTATTGACTCAAAGGGAAAGTTTTTTTTTTTTAAAATGAGGTTGTAAATATTGCTATTTCCCCCCTTGCTTTTGCCTTCTGTTCCCACTACTCTAATACTATGGATATTTGTATTCCCACTTCAGCACATTCAATAAATATGCAGCACTGTAAAACATGTGTGCTAGAGGGAAAAAATGAATAAATACTCCTTTATGTTCCAGTGAAGAACAAAATGTCCAAGTACTTTCAGAGTCTCTGGAAAAAAAAAAAACTCCTGTAATTTTCATGTAGGAAAGACTATCTGAAAAACATTAATTGTTAAAAAACTAATTATGTGTATAATAAGGTATACATAAACTTAGAAAATAATTGAAATTTATTGAGTAGAAAAAAGTGCTTGAGAAGAGTAAATATCAGAAATCTGGAAAATTATTCTATATGGAACTACTAAAATCAGGCCATTAATGAGTACATGAAAGGGATAGGCAATTGGTTTCCAGTATCGAAGACTTACCTCTTGTTAACTAGCTGGGCAAGTTACTTCAATTATTGAAATTGAAATGTTGAAATAAATGTAATCAGCCTGTGGCTGTCTGCCTTAAGTAAACACAGTGATGCAGTTGATATTGTTTTATGGCAAACCCAGTAGTGTTTCTTCATACTTGAACTGAGCTCCAGTTTAAGACATCTGCCTTCTGTTAAAAACAACTTCATTACTGTGAGTCAGAATAATTACAGATGATCCAAATGGTCTTACTTGGTAGAGTGATTCTCATTGATCATATTTGCATACTTCTATTGTAAAGTAATTTTAAAAACATCTTGAGATGGCTTCAATTTTCATTAATAAATGCCAAGTCAAATAAAAGTATAAAATTCCTAGGTATGGATGGCCTAAAGCATGTGAAAATATGCTCACTATTAATTAGATAAAGTTAAAACCATAGTTAAGTATGCTTTCACAACCATATTGTTGGCAAAAAATCTTTAAGTCTTATATCATCAGATGTGAAAGAGGCATGAAACCACTGGTAGTGGGATTTAAATTTGGATCAACTGATTTGGGGAAATAGTTAGCTATATCAAATGTGTCAACTAAATTTTTCATACAGTAATATGTAACAAAATACTCCAATTCCTTAAAATAAGAATCATTTCATGTAGCTGACAGACTCTTTCATGGACCTTGTCCGATAGAAAGGTCTAGAAAGTCCACATAAGTCATGCAATTGGGTTTTGGCTCTAGACTCTGGTTTAGGATGACTCCTGAGACACTTGAACTCTGATCCACGTAGTTCTAATACGTGTCTATTATGTCCTTCCAGTGGACAATGCACATTCTGTTAGCAGTATCAGAGCTGCAAGGGCAAGAACATTCAATTCCACTAAAAGAAAGCAAATTATCAATCTATTCTCAGGCTTACGCCTACCATGTAATTGGTGAAAGCAGGGTGGGGAATGGGGTTGTACTATTATAGGGAAAAGAGTGGAAAGATGTAGATCATTCACTAGGGACACTCCTTCTACCTATCTGACAAATAAAGAGGCATGAAATAAGTTCTATGAGTCAATAATTCCAATATCACAATTGGATATTAGATCTAAATAAATACTGTGGGATTATTTATAAATATGAAAATCTTAAAAAGATCTTTAATATCCACTGCAAGAGTTAAAAACTTGATAAAGTCATACAATAGACACCAGAGTGCTATGGGATATATTTCTGTATATTGTGAATATGTGTTGCTCTGATTGGTTGATAAATAAACCTGCATTGGCCTATGGCAGGGCAGGATAGAGCCAAGCGGGAAAATCCAAGCAGATAGGAGGAAGAGAAAGGAGAGGCAGAGAGATGCCAGCTGCCACCAAAGGAGAAGCCAGATCCCAGCAGACTGGCCACGGAAAGTGTAGCAAAACACACATTAATAGAAATGGGTTAATTTAAAATATGAGGGAGCTAGTGAAAAGCCTGAGTCATTAGGCCATACAGTTTGTAAATAATATAAGCCTCTGTGTGTTTACTTGGGTCCCAGTGGCTGCGGGATTGGGCGGGACACAGGAAGACTTCAGACTACATCAGAATTCAGAGACTTAAGTGAACTGGAGTCATAACTATCAAGAGATATGAGTTTTTAAAATGACGTTAATTCAAAAATGCAAGTTGAGAAAGGACACAGAGAATATTGTACTACTTAGGAAAACTGAAATTAACACATACACAGAAGTCATTTGTTTAGAGAAATATAAGCAATAAAAATCAACTAAATAGAGGAAGGAAAGGTGAGAGAAGGGAAAGAAAGTGAATAAGTTTTGTTTAAAATATATTTTAAACAAATTTATGGTAATATGTGGGTGCTGATATATTTCCTTTAAAATTTTAGATGAGTAATGAAGTTAATTACTTTTCTGTGTACTGTTTTAATCCAAAGTGAGTCCATTTGGACAACATTCAGTTGGTTTTTATATGCTTAGCTACTCTATGAATTTTGATTGCAGGTATTAATCCTGTTAAATATAAAGTAGTTATTAATGTATTAGGAGAGAATATCCAATATGATTACTAAGCAAAAGAAAATAAGGGATGACTTTACTTATATCTTAAAAAATAGATTTTAAGTCAATAATTATTATAAAAGACACAGAAGGGAATTATATAATAAGATCATCAGCATAGCAAAAAATTGTAACAACTGAAAATATACATGGATACCTAACATCAAAGTACCAAGACATTTATCGCAAATATTGGTAGAGCTAAACAGACAAATAGATAGCAATACAATTATAGTAGGAGACTTCAATATCTCACTTTTGACAATGGGAATAACATGTGGTACAAAAATCAATAAGAAAATAGCAGACATGTACAACATTTTACCAAATGAGCCTAATAGATGTATATTAAACATTCCACTTAGAAGCAGCATATGCATTCTTCTCATGTGCACACATTCTGCAGAATAGAACTCATCCCAACAGAACTTCAAAGATTGAAAATGTGTTAAGTACCTTTCCTCAGTACAGTGGAATGAACAAGAAATCAATATCAGAAAGCCAGAAAAATCACAATTATGTGGCAATTAATCAACAGACTCATGAATAAATAGTGAGCCAAAGAAATAAAAACTAAAAGTAGAAAATATTTTGAAAGAAAGCACATCATATCCAAACTTAGGAGATGCAGCAATGCCGTTAATAAAAGGGAATTCTATGGTCATGATGCATGCCTGCATTAAAAAAGATGTCAGCTGAACTCTGCACCTCAGCAATTTGAAAAAAAAATACACACAAATTTAGCAGAGTAGAGAACAACACAAGAGTAAAATAAGGAGCCAGGCAGTGGTGGCACACGCCTTTAATCCCAGCACTTGGGAGGCAGAGGCAGGTGGATCTCTGTGAGTTCAAGGCCAGCTTGGTCTTCAGAGCGAGATCCAGGAAAGGCGCAAAGCTACACAAAGAAACCCTGTCTCAAAAAACAAACAAACAAAGCAAAGCAAAAAAAAAAAGAGTAAAATAAATGAAATGGAGATAAGAAAGATTAAAAATGAATGAAAATAATAAAAAGAATTGTATGAAAAGAAAAGCAAAATGACACACTTTTAGCTCAGTGGTTCTCAACCTTCCTAATGCGGCGACTAATACAGTTCTTTGTGTTGTGGTGATCCCCTGACCATAAAATTATTTTCATTGCTTCTTATAACTGTAACTTTGTACAGTTACAAATCATAATGTAAATATTTGTGTTTTCAGATGGTCTTAGGTGACTCCTGTGAAAGGGTCATTTGACCCCCAAAAGCGTTCTGGCCCACAGGTTGATAACTTCTGCTTAGCTAGACATAGAAAAAAGGAGAGAATACTTAAAATGATGGCACAGAAATAGGGCCCCTAAAGGCTTCTGTAAATGGTTATGTCAACCAATTGAAAAAAATCATGAAAAAAGCTGGTAAGTTTATAGAAAATACAAAATGCCAAAACTGAAATAGGAAATATGAAGTGACCTACAACTAATGAGGAGATTGATTAGTAATCAAAATTAGAGACAAATCCAGGACTAGATAGCTTCCTTTGTGAATTTTATCAGACACTGAAAGAATTAATGTTAATCTCTTCTCAAAATCAATTAAAGAGGTACTTACAACCTCATTTTATGAGGCCAGCAGTACACTGATTCCAAAACAAGATCAAGAAACTACAGAAATTACCAATCAAATCCCCAATGACCACAGATATAAGAATCCTCAACAAAGTAGAAATCAAGCTTAACACCACACAAAATCATTCAAGCACTGCTACCCAGTGATGCAATATAGCAAAATCAGTGTGATACACAGACCAGTCTTGATTTGTTGGCTCTATTTCATGGGTTAGTTTTTAAATGGACCAGGCTGATAGAGGAGGCAATGTAACCTTCCAAACTCAGTTAAAAAGCTTTATCTCCAGAGTGGTTAAAAATTATGACCATTGATGGGCATCTCCAGGAATGTGCAAGAAGTACACATATTCTGTATCTGCTCCAGATCTTCTGGGTCAATTCATCTGGAAGTGGGGTTCTTCTGTATTTCAGCAAGCTTTCTAATTGTTCCTGGTACATGGTCAACTTTGAAGACTACCACCATCACTTCTTTCTGGGTAACACATGTTGTATCTAAACAATGAATGAATTTGCAGAAAAATACAAATGTGTGCCTACTCTACTCCCATAGAGAAATACCCATGCATGGTTTCTATGGGACAATGAATGAGAAATGGGACATCCAAACCAGGGACTCTAGATGCTATTGTTCCGAAATAAACAATTTCATTGGATTATAGCACATTATCAACAAATTTGGAAACTGAGAAAATGAAAACAGAAGCAAAACTTATATTTATTCACACTGCTAATTCTCATACTTTTGGGTATAGTTTGCACACCCTTTTTAATGGAAAAAGATTATATAGCTCACTTTGTCACATAATATAAATCACCATCTATTTCACAGATTTGATAGGAAGATGGGAGACAGTTCAGCTTCAAATCACAGTTTTATTTGCTTTAATGAAATAAAATGCCTGTGGAATTTAATGGAATATGCCTCATAAAAACTAATTTAACTTTTATTCTAGTGGTCACATCTATCAAGCAGCAATTTTCAATGAAGGTTGAAATTCTGTAAAATTTAATCACCAACTCTGGAGAAAATAGCTCACTATGAAAGGTATTACAACTTCCATTTGGAATCCATTTGTGTCTTATTTACTTGCCCAGTGGAACTTCTAAGGAGCCTTCACCTGCTCCAACAAGCATGTTTTTGTTCTGGTCAGTTTGTTTTTGTTTTCTTCTACCAACATCAATATATCAGACCAAAAAGTGTCTGGAACACTAAATATCTGCCAGGCACTATTGCAGGTACGAAGGACTGATTAGGAATCAACTCAGATACAGCTACTGGTAATGTCATGTTTATAAGCTGGGAGTACATCATGTTTCAACAGAGACACAGAAAATAATACATAATTTTCTAACATGTCACACAGTCTGATTAATGCCCTAAACAAAACAGAAGCAAATTGGGTGTATGGAGAACCATGGCAATGCTATACATTGGGCAGTCCAGGAGAATCTCTCCTTGGTGACTAAGAGCTCTAGGGAAATTGGCCATGGGGAAAGAGAGAAGATCTCAGAAAAGAGACAGAGTGCAAAAGTCCCAAAGGAGAGCATGCCAAGGTGTCAGAGAAGCAATGACTGGGCTGCTTGGCTGCAGCTGAAATGGAGGGGAGAGTGCCTCTGAGTGCAGCATAAATCTGTCATTTAGTAATTATGAACAGTTAGCTCTTTTTCTGCCAAAAAGTGATTTTGGAGCATTGTCTGAAATCAATCACCTCTATTTCTTATGTTGTGTACTAATTTTTAGGCTGATATAAAAATATCATTAGAAAAACCTGCCTTCCTGTCAGGATTAGTAAGTACCTTATTTGATGGCTTCATTACTATGTTGAGGTGGGTATGGCAAAAGAAAATATTTGTGTAGCTGACCAGGCCCTCTTCCTTCTCATAGGGAGCTTCCCCTTATACAGTGGAATTTACTGATATTTCTTCCTGGGTGAGGGCTTGGTGTGGCATGGGTATGAAGGGTTAAAGAATGAGTTCACAATTCCTTTAATTTTTAACCTGAGATGGCCCTATGGATGTTGCTGAAGTCTTTTTCAATTCATATCTTGGGTTCCTTTGAGCATTTGGTTAACTTTAGATAAAAGTCAAGTGTTTGAAATTATGTTGGAAAGTACAGATCATGGGAGAGTAAGTCAATGTCACAGTGTCTGTCATGTTTGTAGGTGTAGAAAATCCTGAATAGTCTTGCTCCACTCTTCCCTTGCATTATTAACTATGATGTGTTACATTGCATCCTTCTAAAACCCTTTCCCCATATTATTTTCTATTGTGATGGGCTTTCAGATGATCTGGGCATACCTAGACCCACCTGAATACATAAAATCGGCTCTCCAGTCTGGTGCTGAGGCATCAGCTCTTGAAAAGCTCACTACTGTATTCCAGCTTGCACAGCCTGGGAATCACTGAGCATTGTGTGTTCTAGCCTCCCTTGCACCTGGTATTCTGTCCCAATCCTAAGTCAAATCCCTCTGTGGACCATGCACTTCTGCTATCTAACATCCTGTCGGTGTTTCTTATGCCTTTGTGGCAATAATTATTTAGTATTTATCTTCCTTAGACTCTTTTCAAAGTGATACTTTAAGGGCTTGTTTACTGTGACATCCATTACTGGCCATCCTGGTGTTTTGCAACCAAGAATAATGATTAAAGTGGAGTTAAATTATTTCCTCACTTTAGTTTCTGCATTAATGAAGTGACCCTTATACATGACCAGCTGAGCACTGATTGAGGTCACTTAAGGCAAATTTATCTTTTCTAAATAGGGCTTTGTGGTTTAAACTAAAGTAACTGATTAGGCATCCAATAGTGAGTGACATGTTGTAAGGATGTAACTATAAAGCAAGTCTGTATTTTTCTAACATGTAATTTTTTGTATGTGTGAACACAACTCTTGCTCTACATTCAGGAAAGCATACAACGTTTTTTTAAAGGTATATTGCTGCATGTCTTTCATAATGCTGTAAGGTGCTGTGCATACTACCAGGGAAGAAAAATAATCATTAATCTTACCCAGCTGTGAGTCCCGTGAGCTACAATAAATAGCAACAGAGTCTGGCAAGACATGCCCACTGGTGCAATAATGGCATGAATGTTATGGGAATAACCAGGGTTTATGGCCTGTTCCACAAGATTAAATATAGGCTTGGCACCATTTTTGGGCTAGGAACCTGTGGCTAGACAAGCCCTAGGCCATAGAGGAGAACCTACTACTGTTTTTATAGTAAAATGATATAATATTAAACAGACCTTTAACAACATACTTGTAACATTTCTCAGCCTTCCTCAGAGAAGCTTCTGTTAGCCTAGACAGTAGCCTACACAGAGACCTACAAGTGGTCCAAGTGCAAAGAATAAAACTGTAGAATGCTCAGCCCTAAATAAGTCATCTATATCATACTCCCTTTTTGTAAGGCTTGGGGACCACTGCAGAAGACGAGGTGACAAGTGTGTGAGAGCAAGAGGCAGTGGATGACCACAAGCCACAAAGCCAGACACAGCAGAGAACCGCACAAATGAAGCCACAGAGGTTGTAACAGCATGCATATGACCTGTATAAACTCACGCCAGATGAAATGCCAGCATGAGGATGACAGGTGGCCATAAAGTCCACCTCTAGCTGGGGAGCTATTGGCATTTGATAGCTGCTTGGAGAAGGACAGTCAATCTTCTTGAAGAATATCACCTTTAGTAAGTTGACTGTGTTCTCCAGTGGGAGGTCACATATCTAGGAATGAAGTTGGCACAACATTTCTTTAAGAAAAACCAAAGTTGTGTGGGTAGAGATGGGGGTGTGAATCTGAGAGGAAATGTGGAAGTGGGTGAATCTTATCAAAACACATTGTAGGAAACTCTCAACAAATTAAAAATTAAATTGAATTCAAAAGTGTATCTTCTACCCTAGATTGTAAGCCTAATGAGTGAAGTGAGTATATGTGAGCTTCTTGTATTAAATATATTTTTAGTACCTATCACTGAGTAATAAGTAGATATTCAGAAGCTATTTGTTAGATGGACAAACTAGAAAGAAAACAACTACTCTAAGGGTTTATTTTATTTTTCAGATAATTCCAGTTCAGGAAACATAGAAAATTAGTGTTGTTTGACTCTCAAATGTTCACCAAAGGGCTATATGTTAAAATCTTGTTCCTAGGCTAATGGCTGTGTTGAAAGTGGCAGAATTTTTAGAAGCTGGGCCTAGTGGAAGGAAGTTAGGTCATTGGGGAGTGCCGTTGAAGAGTACATTGGGGTCCCATCCTCCCTCTTATCTATCCGTCCATATATCTACATGTAGTTGGAAGTTTCTGTGCCTGCCCAGTCCTGCAGCCACCCAGTCCCAAGTAAACACACAGAGGCTTATATTAATTACAAACTGTAATGTGCCTATGGCTTCAGCACATTATTAACTAGCTCTTATAACTTAATTCAACCCATTCCTATTATTCTATGTCTTGTCACATGGCTTCATGGCTTACCAGTACTTTCACATCTTGCTTCTCTTGGCAGCGGCCCGGCAGCATCTCTCACAACCATTTTCTTCCTCTTTCTCTTCAGTTTGAATGTACCATCTAACCTTATTCTGCCTCGCCATTGGCCAAACAGCTTTATTTATCAACCAGTCAGAGCAACACATATTCACAGCATAGAGAAAGACATCCCACAGCACTTTCCCTTTTCTGTCTAATCAAAAAGGAAGGTTTTAACTTTAACATAGTAAAATTATATATAACAAATAGTTATCAAGCAAGAATTACAGTTACAATATCTCAGTTACAATATCTAGTCTATTGTATTTGGTAAAATTAAAGAAAATATTCTATCATCTGTCCTATATTTCTAAATCTAAAGTTTCATATCTAATTTATCTTTTATCATAATTAAGGAAAACTATAATTATAACTATCCAGTCTCCAACTCCATCAAAGACCCCAGAGGGATATTATATTACCTAAGTGAACAGGAAGTACATTGTAAACAACTTCCATAATTCTGAAAATGACAGAGACAGCTGGCTGCCTGGCTATTCACCTGAAGTTCCTGTGCAATGTTGGGGCATCTATCTTCAGCCTATACACCTAGAGTCTCTCAATCACTTTTCCCTGTGTCCTATAGAATGTCTGACAGTCTCCTTTGTGAAGCAGGAACCTGAAAGACAATTTCACCTTGTTTTGGCAAAATTCAGTGGTCATTTTCCTATGGGTCCTGTACATCCAGTTTATATAACATATTATCAAGCAGTCCAGGCAAGAACAGTTTCTTGCACAAATGGCTAACTTTTGCCAAAACAAACAAAAAAACCAAATTCCATATGGAGTTTCTTTGATGTCCATCATCTTCTATGAAGTAATCGGTGCTGCCAGGAGCAGACATGTCTCACTGTCCAGAAAAGTCTAAGTTTTTAAAACATTTTAAATGCCACATTCTGTAGGCCTTTGAAGTGTTTGAAGACTACCTACCTAATTATAATATATCTATGTATACCTGGAAAACTTAACTGACATGACTATAAGTTTGATTATCATAGGTGACTAATTACTAATCTGTATTTCTTAATTATACATTACAATTTTAAGTGAGTTGCATAAACATAATAACTTAAAAAAGAGTTGAAATATACATACAGTGTAACAAAATTAACTTTAAATTTGTATCAATAACCCAAATCTATACTAATGTAAAATATATAAGATGAAAGCATAGAGGCCAGGCAGTGGTGGCACACACCTTTAATCCTAGCACACTGTCTGGATCTCTGTGAGTTCAAAGCCATGCTGGACTACATGAGATTGATTCAGTCTAGGAGAGAAACAGAGCCAGGCAGTGGTGGTACACACC
Source organism: Peromyscus aztecus (assembly GCA_902168405.1). Taxonomy (NCBI): domain Eukaryota; kingdom Metazoa; phylum Chordata; class Mammalia; order Rodentia; family Cricetidae; genus Peromyscus; species Peromyscus aztecus. The sequence goes on from CABHPQ010031551.1 coordinate 12,377, forward strand.
TTTAATCTCAGTACTTGAGAGTCACATGCCTTTAATCCCAGTACTTGAGAGCTCATGCCTTTGCTACCAGTATTTGGGAAGTACATGTCATTAATCCCAGCACTAGGAAGGAAGTGATATGGCTGGGTGGAGAAAGGTATATAAGGTGTGAGGAGACAGGAACTAAAGCCTTTTTGCTGGATGCTTTTCAGCTGAGGACTCAGAGACTTGCACACTGAGGATTCGTGGAGATAGGATCACACCTTCCATTTGGCCTGAGGATTTGATAGTGGTGAGAAGTTTCTATAGTGACTTGTTCTTTTGTTCTTTCACAGGTGTGCCCTTCATTTCTGTATTGTAGTTCATTCCAGATGTAGTCAAGTTGACAACTAATAACAGCCATTACAACTTCCTAAGCAATCACAATGGGGGAGGGATACTTTCTCTAATACTTTTGTGTTTCCTTTCTCTATTGTGGATATGTTTGAAAGTTTGCATCTTTCTGTATGAAGTCAAAATAATCTCTATTGTCAGCTGAACTTCTCTAGCTGTAAGATATTAATATAATATCAATAAGTAATAATATTCAAATTAAAACCTTGGAAATTCAAGTGTAATAATTTTGTATTACCGAATGTTTTATATTACCTGTTTCAAAAGGATGAAATAAATAATGTAGAACCAAAGAGAAGGCATTGAAATTACAAGAAGGAATTAGAACCAGAGATGGTAGGATCATTGATGGAATGAAGTCCCCACAGATTTTGGAAGATAGCTGTAGTTGACAAGTTGCTGTTACTGTTGTTTTGTTAGGTTGTGTTGGACAGAGTCTTGCTAAGCATTTCAGGCTGTTCTTGAACTCTCCATCCTTTTAC
>CABHPQ010031557.1:0-14933 GCA_902168405.1 Peromyscus aztecus
TCAGCTTCTGATCCTTCCTGTGTATTTCTTTTCCCTTGACAATGGTTTGTGTCGCGCCACGTGTAGAGGGTTGCTGCATTTTGAGAATGCCAGTTTTGGAATTGAACCTCTGCACAACAGCTCACGCTTTGAGCACATATTTTACCCAATGGAAGATGTCCGCCAAGAGCCTCTGAGATGTGGAGTTTCTAACAGGGACGCAGAGAAGGAAGCCACGAAGGATGACGAGGAGGAGCATCCCAGCATGACTCAGCTGCTGCGGGTAAGGAGCAGGAGCAGGAGCACTCTTCGGGCCTCAGCTGTTCTGAAGAGATTGTTCCTTCTCACACGAAAACGGTGATTGTTGTCTTTTCCTAGCTCCATGACCAGAACCAGGGTATGGAAAGATGTAGTTCTAGCGACTGAGAGGAGAGCAGTCTCCATTTTAAACGAGGGCTTAAATCCTGCGCAGTGATCCTCTTAGACATTGCTGTGTAGTCGTTACACTCTGGTTAGAGAGCCGTGGAGGTTTTACTTGGATACCTCAAGCTCTAGGGTGGGGAGAGGAAGAAAAGAGAAGAGGGGAGAGAGAGCAGTAGGTATAGACTGAAGATAATTATTACCTCAGATACTGTCCAAGGACACTCAGGTCCCGCTTTGGAGGCTTCTTGAGGATGCCCTGGATTGCTCAAGATGTATGGTTCCGGGGCCAGCTTACCTCAGCTACAGGGTGCTCCTTCTTCAGGAGTGACATGATGCCACATGCTGGCTGAGGCATGCAGCTTTGTTTTGTGAGATTAAGAGGCCTTTACCACAGTGCTGCCTGAAGGCATGTTTTAAAACACCAACACCTGAACATGACTTTGCTATCATCACCTTTTCTGCCCCGTGCTCATTACCCATTGGAGGGCTGTCAAGCCTTTGTTTATTCTGTTTGGCATGAATGTCTCTAAAGGACATAATGAAGCTGTGTTTTTATACGGGTGACCCTGCTCCATCTTGTTCTCTCAGATGTCAGCAGGTGTTTTTCCTTCTGTCTTACCATGGTAATCAGGTTTCCCTCTAAAAGGTGCATGTATATGCCCTTCAGTTAAAAAAAAAATCAGTGATTCTACTCTTTAGGACATAGATAACCCATTTTATCTTCAGAGCTTTTCTCTTGTCGGTACAAATAGCAGTTAACATTTGTTTTATTGACATGAGTATGCTACGTAAAACCGTTGATATGGTTTTTAGCAGATGTGAAGTCACGTGACTAGACCTTAGGCCTGGCCGTTGCTCATATGGAATGTGTCTAGCCTCATAACAAACCTGCTCTTATGATGCTTGTGTTTCAACAGAGAAGAAGAGCTGTTCTTCCGCAGACCCGCTATGTGGAGCTGTTCATTGTGGTAGACAAGGAAAGGGTAGGAATTGCTGACTTGTTTTCCTTTTTCATAAAAAAGCAGTTGAGAAGCGAGTAACTTCTAAAGGAAATATAAAGCATGATAAATAGGTGGCTTAAGTGATAATCTCAAAACTAAAATAGTGCATCCATCCATCTCTGTCTATCCTTCTGTCTGTCTATCTATCTATCTATCTATCTATCTTGAGTCAATCTCCCGAGTGCTGGGATTATGGGCGTGCACTCATGCCCTCTTAGCTTGGTTTTATCCGCAAACCTAATTGGGCCCGTGTAGCCCCGCTCTTTGTAGTGATTGTCCTATGCTGTATCTGTCACCCCTTTCTGATTACTTGGCAGGCTGTGGCTGTAAGCCAGGACAGTTGGGTGCTGCCTTGTGAGGCTGACTTACTTCATGCTGTTTCAGAGGATGTCTCCCTCCCTCCAAGAGACCAGGCCTGGGTCCTGGCATGCTGTAGAAGCACTTACTATTTTCAGGGTACAGGGTAACAGCAGGACACTTTCCATATTTGTCCTGAAAGGCCGAATCACTTGTTTTACCTGTGAGAGGTACTGCGTCCTTTTCAGCTACTACAAGATCATCAGTTTCTGACGTGGACCCTAAATAATTTAAAATACTGATGATTGGAAATGTTCCGGGTGACTTTTATGTTTTTAGTTTGTATGAAAAACTATTTATAGATATGATTGGATGGACAGGTCTTTTCTTGCAAGTCGCAGAGAACATTTTGAAGATGCTTTTCCTGGCTTTAGAAACTCCTCCTTGTGTGTAAGGGGTTGGTAAGCGCCCTGGTTGATCAGGCTGCGTGTGTACTTGGTGTGCTCAGGATCGCTTGGCGGTGTAAGGACAAGCGAAGGGGAGCCAGTGTGGACCCAGCCCCAGCAGTGGCTGAAGAACTAGAGACTGAAAGTGTTTTTCTCTCTATCATTCTCTCCAGATAGATGGGTTCTACTCATATAGAAAATGGTTCAGAGTAAAAGTGCTTCCATTTCCATCAAGCTCTGTTAGATGCAGGATCTGGCTGGACAGATACACCACAGATTCTGTTGTTAAGACCGTTGTCACCGAGCGAAGTCATACACTCTGTAAACTTTTCTTTTTGTTAGCAAGTAGGTTGTTTAAAATAAGAGTAAAATAGACATGCGGGGTTGGGGATTTAGCTCAGTGGTAGAGCGCTTGCCTAGGAAGGGCAAGGCCTTGGGTTCGGTCCTCAGCCCAGAAAAAAAAAAATAGACATGCAAATTTAGCCAGGTAGAAACAAGGTCATATAAATTACCTGGTTTAACATGGTAAAATTTCTATGTGTCTCTATTTTTCTAACCACATAACATTTTTGAGCTTGTGATCCTGGACTAATCTCTCATTATTACTTTAGTTTAGGGTCTAGAAATAGTTTATTGTTATATCATTAGCCTAAGAGGTAAAAGATTAGGAAATCTATTAATTTTTCATTCTGTTATCTAAGCTTTTTAAGATTATACCTTTGTGAAATCTTGAGAATACTTTGCCATTAAAACCAGCAAACGTAACATTAAGAAGAAAATTGATTCTAAAGTTATACACATTTGAAGAAAACTAAGACTTCAGTGCATCTCATTATTATTGTGCCTTATTATTCTTTTCTTCTTATTTATCACTAAAATGTGCCCCTTAGTGTATTAATTACTTTTTGTTACTATGATAAAGCACCCTGACCAAGGCAACTATAGAAGAAGTTTATTTTGGTTTATGGTTCCGGAGGGTTAGCTCCATAATGGGGTAGGGGACACATGGCAGCAGGAGGCAGACATGGATGGAGCTAAGGGCTGAGAGCTCACAGCTCAGGCAGGAGCTCAGAGCAGAGAGGGCAGACCGGAAGTGGGGAAGATTTTACTTATAAAGCCCGCCCCCAGTGACATACTTCCTCCACCTAGTCCCGCCCACTAACCTCCCCAAACAGTGATGTTACTGGGAGCCAAAGTGTTCAAATGCCTGAGACTGGGAGACATTTCTCGTTCCAACACCACAATGAGATGGATTCATTTGAAATGGTGGCAAGTGTCTAGATGCTTCCGTCTTTGGTTCCGAGGAAATCCTTGGCATTTTCTCTGAGGTGTAGGGGGCGGCAGACATCTTTACTCTCTGGCTGCTCTGTGAGCATGGTTTTCCTCCTTCGTTTTTCAGTATGACATGATGGGAAAAAACCAGACTGCTGTGCGAGAGGAGATGATTCGCCTAGCAAACTATCTGGACAGCGTAAGTTGTGTTTCTCTTCTGTTCTGTCCTGGCACAGTCTCAGAGCAGAATTGAAAATGGTTCATTTTTGAGCACTGACCTCTGGATGTATAAATGTCTGTTCTGTAACTTTTAAAAGGAAAATAGAAATGTAGACAGACTCAGAAGAGCAAGGGGTTTCATGTCAGCATCCGCCTCATCTTCAGAACAGATCCCAGGAAGGTGCTCTGATATTTATGAAAGCAGCTTTGCTTTTCTTAATCGAAAGAATAGTATTTTTAATAATGCTGCTGCTGCGTGTGAGAGAGAGACAGAAACAGAGGCAGAGAGACAGAGGCACAGAGAGACAGGCACAGAGAGACAGAGACAGAGGCACACAGAGACAGAGGGACAGAGAGATAGAGGCACAGAGAGACAGAGACAGAGACAGAAGTACAGAGAGACAGAAACAGAGATAGAGACAGATGCACAGAGAGACAGAGATAGAGACAGAGAGAGAGGCAGAGAGAGAGGCAGAGAGAGAGAGAGAGAGAGAGAGAGAGAGAGAGAGAGAGAGATATGGATGCTGGAGTTCCTCCAGTGGGAGGTTGCTGCCATGTGAACTCGGGTGTAATGATGATCACGACAGCGTTCTTTTGCAGACTCCAGTGGCCTAGAGTGGAGCCTGGGGACAGGAGAGGTGGCTCAGCAGGTGAAGGTGCTCCACCAAGCCTGATGACTGGGATTTAGTTCCTAGAACCCGCATGGTGGGAGAACCCCGCCCACTGTCCTCTGACATCCACACGTCACCTCAGCACAAGTGTGCCTCCTGCTTCCCACATACCAAGTCATGAATGTAGTAAACCTTACACAAGAACCAGGGCCAGCACTTTGTGTTTATACACCCGCTCCTTGCGATACCTCTGTGAAGTAGACCGGAGTTCTGCAGGACTTACTGAGAGCTTTGGTGTCTCTGGTTAGGAGTTTGGTTAAGAGGTTAGAATGTTTATGGTTGACTGTGAATTGTGTAGTACACCCAGGAGGATCATGTGGCAGTGCATCATGACATTTCTGCAGTGAAGTGTCTGAATATTTATGGTAAGTCTGTATTCTAGTTAGCTTTCCACCACCTTAACAAACCACTTAAGAGAGTTTATAGAGAGAAAAGGTGCATAATTTGGGAGGTTTCTGTTTCTGGTTGACTGGCCCTCTTGCTTGGGCCCTGTGATGAGGCAACATTCATGGAGGGATTGCACGGTGGAGTGAAGTTATTCCCCTCAAGGCTAGGATATCGAGAGAGAGGGAGAGGAAGAAGCCGTGGTTCCCTAGTGTTCTGCAAGTAAGCCTTCAGTGACCTGACGATTTCTACTGGGCTCCAGCTTCCGAAGGTTCCGTCACTTTTCTGTGACACTTTGGGACAGGGAAAAAAGCATTGATCACATGGTCCATTAGCAACATTCACGATCCAGACCACGTAGTAAGGAAAGTTTTGTAATAAAATTTATTCAAAACTTTTAACTTCCTGTGTTTGTCAGATTTTACAGTGGGGATAAAAAGGAGTTTGAATCTTAGTTCTCTGGCCTTGATGGGTGAAGGATAGATTTCATTTTGGGGTAGAGAATCCTGTTTTTATCTTTATTGGTTATTGTCCTTCATAAATGTTTTAAAGTACTTTTCTTCACTGGGTGTGGTTGCACACAACTGTAACCCCAGGACTCGGGTGACTGAAGCAGAAGGGTCAGGAGTCCAGGGTCATCCTCAGCAACACAGAAACTTCAAGGCCAGCTTGGACATGGGACCCTGTCCCGGTCGCCCCCATTTCTTCTCACATTCTTCATGTAGTTGACGTGTTTTATTCCTGCTTTCTCCCCAGATGTATATTATGTTAAACATTCGCATTGTCCTAGTTGGGCTGGAAATCTGGACAGATAAGAACCCAATCAACATCATCGGAGGCGCTGGCGATGTGCTGGGCAACTTCGTGCAGTGGCGGGAGAAGTTCCTTATAACACGGCGCAGACATGACAGCGCGCAGCTGGTTTTGTAAGTGCCTCTAAAAATCGCTGTGCATGAAGTGATCGGAAAAATGACTTCTGCTGGTTTTGTTACCGTAGTATCATATTCTCTTGCCATTCATTTGTGTTCGGCTCATTCTTATCTCTGTCCCATACCTTTCTTGTTTCCTCACCTTGTTATGGCATATTTCACAGTCACTGTTATCGTCTGTGAAAGAGTATATGGAAAGAAAGAACTTTGATTTCTTGCTGAAAGCAGTTTCACACGATCAGGATAGAGTTTAGAGATCATCTCAGTTTGGGTTCTGATTATCCTAACTCATACTTGCTGAGTTTTTTTCTTTTTTTTCTTCTAGTGTTTTATAATTGTCTTTGCTTGGCTAGGTATAAAATTCTGGGCATGGAGGTTGTTCCCCTTTACAGATTTGAAGGCAATCCCTTGTGAATGTATTTATTATGTTGTTGTCTCCTCACTAACATTTGTTGAATGACTAAATAAAAAACATTTTTAGAAATATTTCTAACCCAGAAGATAGCTACCACGAAGGAAAAACCCCAAGCTTGGCGTGGTACGTAAAGGCATCATCATTTGGATGAAAACAATGTAGATTACGTTTGTATTACTAACCTCATACTCTCAAAATAAAATGTTCTTTATCTTTGCCATTTTTCTCCCAGTTTCTGTAGGTTTTTGTCAGCATGGTTAAAGGTTACCTATAGAAACAGGACTGATTTTTCTTTTTCCTTCCACGTACATTTTATAACTTTACCTTTTCATTTAGGAAGAAAGGCTTTGGCGGGACCGCAGGCATGGCGTTTGTAGGAACAGTGTGTTCCAGGAGCCACGCAGGTGGGATTAACGTGGTACGTTGTTCTCTAAGTGTGATTTTGGATATAGGCATTAGGACAGTTTCCAGCGTTTTGCTGACCCTGTGCTTCTCCCCCAGATCCTGACAGCAGTAGTTTGGACATTATGAAGGACATAGTAGGAGTAGCATGTGTGCTCTTTCCCCTAGAGACTAGGTCAAGTTTTTAATAGCTGTTATGTGTTATTATCTATCCTAGTTCGCTTTTATGTTGCTGTGATAAACACCATGGCCAAAAGCGACTTGGAGGAGGAAAGGGTTTATCTGACTTAACACTTCAGGTCATAGTCCATCGCTTAGGGAACGCAGGCCAAGAACTCAGAGCGGGAGCTCGAAGCAGAGCTTCTCTGGCTCATGCTCAGAGAATGTTCTTGTACAGCCCAGGACCTCCTGCCGAGGGGATGGGACTGCCCACTGTGGGTGGGCCCTCCTAGATCCATTGACAAACAAGGAAGTGCCTCATAGACATGTCCGACCCAGGCAGTTCTTCAGTTGAAAAGTCCCTCTTCCAGAATGACAACAAAATTTACCAGGATGTTACCTTTTTATGAAGGAGGAAACAGGCTCCATTTCATAGAAATCAGCCTGTTTTCTCAGGGAAGGAGCCACCCATGCTTGATGATGAGCACGTGAGTCACTCCAGTTCTTAGCAGAGTGAGTGCATAAAGGCTGGTGTGGACCCCTGGGTCGACATCAGGTCAGCACTATAGGAAATACATCGCCTTTCGACAAAAACAATGATCTGACAAAGAAAACATTTCCTGATTGCACCTTCCTCTGTTTGCACAGTTCGGGCAAATCACTGTGGAGACATTCGCATCCATTGTTGCTCATGAGTTGGGTCATAACCTTGGAATGAATCACGATGATGGGAGAGAGTGTTTCTGTGGAGCAAAGAGCTGTATCATGAATTCAGGGGCATCGTGAGTAACTGAGCTGTTCTTTCTTAGTATGGTTGTATAGATTATGGTTTTCCCCCTAATTTTTATTGTGTGTGTCTGTGTCTGTGTAAGAATATATTACATGTGTGCAGGTACCGCAGGAGGCCAGAAGAGGGCATCAGATCCCCTGGGGCTGAGTTAGAGCTGGTTGTGAGCTGCGTGATGTGGTTGTCCATGAAGCTGAGAGGACAGGGATTCAGGGAACTGGGCAGTGAGTGACAGGTGCTGAGATGAGAGATTCAAGGGGAAGGACATTCAGAGGTGAGGAAGACGTGCCAGGATTCAGAGGCTGAGGAGTGGACCCACACTTCATTCACTCATATGTCACATACTTGTTGAGAGTTGCGTGTGGCTGGCTTTTCCTCAGTTTTTGAAATGCCTTGGAAAGGTGGATAAAGCCTTACCCCACAAAGAGTTGGCATTTAGTGGGCAAAGGCAAACTTTCTGTGTAAGAAGCTAGTTAATGACATAGACTTTTTGAAAGTGCTATGTGACTTCTTGGGGGATGGGATCAAACATGTTTCTCTCAGGTAGGGCACCAAGGACAGACCAAAGAAATGATTTCTCTGAGCCTAGATTACTGACCCAGTGAGTTTTTTGGGATTACTTACTGAAGCATGGGTGACTCACAGGCAGGTATATATTACCAAAAAGTTCGCCTCAGCATGGCGACAGCTCACGAAAGCTGCACCCCTGAAACGCTCTGCACAGCTTGCAAGTGCTCAGCTGTGGGGGCTCCTCTCCCCGCCACTGTTACTGCTCACATAGCCCTGGAGGGGGGGAGCCTGTGACTCCGGAAACTTTCATGGACGTCCTCAGCCTTGTATGCTTTATTTATTTCTTTAGTGTAAGGAGGATTCCTTCTCCCTCCAGGAGGGAATATTTCAGTCAGAGGAAATGGCTTTACACCAGAAGGCAGTTAGTATCACCATAATAAATCAGAAGATGGTGGAGGCTTAGGAGGGCTGAGGGTTGTATGGTGATGAACCAGAGGAACTCCACCCTCTCATCACATATGGTAAAAGTAAACTAACAGCAAAACCCTTAAGTGAGCTTGTTGTGGGATAATCTTTTTATACATTGTGAAGATGGATCTCTGCCTAAGACGCCTTCTGATTGGTTTAATAAAGAGCTGAATGGCCAATAGCTAGGCATGAGAGAATAGGCAAGACTTCAGGGGAGAGAGAAGAATTCAGGAAAAGTCTGAGGTTTGTGGAATTAAACCAGCCAGATATAGAGGGAGTCGGACTTACAGAATGGAGGAATGGTAAAGAGCCACGTGGCAGAATGTAGATGAATACAAAAGGGTTAACTTAAGTTAGAAGAACTAGCTGGGAACAAGCCTAAGCCAAGGCCAAGCTGTCATAACTAATAATAAGTCTGTCATTATTTGGGGGCTGGCAATTCAAAGAAAGTCCAACAAGAAAGACTTGCTACACGAGCTGGTAAATACAAGTAATTCTTTTGCTAGAGACTGAGAGTATAATTAAAATATCCTGAAGATAATGAATATTGTAATTAAAATTGAATATTGAATGTTAAACATGAATAAAAATATAATCTCAAATATAAGATGTCTAAAGTCTGCCCCAGCGAAGACCCCCAAACAACTGGAGCGTTGGCATCTTAGGGGCGCAGTTGATGAGCAGGGAACCTTCGCTGTAGAACAGGCTGATCTTAGAGCGGGAAGATCACTGTTGAAGAACAAGCTGTATGAGGTGACCTCATGGAGAGGGACCCAGGAGTGGCAGTCAGCTTCGCTCTCACACTGACTTCTCTTTGCCTCTCTTTTTGGCCACATTCAGTTGAAGGTAGTTGGTACAGGTCAGCTCTAGGCAAGCCCAGTAGAGAGGGCCGTGGTTAGGTTTGGGAGAGGGAAACGGAATACCCAGCCCAGTGGACACCCATTTCAGTACTGTTACAAGTTCAGCATCCCCGATCTGGAGTCGAGAACGAGCTGAATGTCACACCCTCTTAAAGTGCTGAGGATCAAACCCAGGGCCCAGCACCCGCTGGGCCAAGGTTCTGTGACCGCTGCACTCCCGGCCCCTGTCTCCTCGGTACAGAGTCGCTTGAACTGGTCTTAGACTGGCCATTCCCCTGCTTCTGCCTCCCTTGTGCCGGGGCTGTAAACATGTCCTGTAGGCGCGACCAACACTTTCTGCTTTTTAAGCACCCACTCCCAACACAGTCCCCTCCCAGCTTCATGTCATCTTCTCATTTAAAAAAAAAAAAAGACATGGGATCCAATTAGTGCTGCCTGTTTGTGCCTGGATGCAGAGCCATCCAGTGGGTCATGGGCAACCGAAAATGACCCCCCGCCCCCAGCAGCCATCAGCTGCCAGTAGCTCCTGAGCTAGGGGTGTGAGGGCCTTGAGACCCCTCTCCCTTTCATGCTGGAATTTCGACTGTTTTTTTTTTGGCTTGTGCACGTAACCACAGCCGTTAGGAGTTTGTGAGAGCAATGGCCGATGCTGTATCTAGAAGACAGTGTTGCACGGTACTCCTCCTCCTCTTCCTCCTCCGCCTCCTCTTACATTGTCTCCTTCCTGCTTTCCTACAGTGTCTTTTGAGCCTGGGGTGAGAGTAGGCTTGGTAGAGCTGCCACACTCAGGGTTTGTCCTCCTTGTCACCTGCTCTCGGCACCTTGCCCAGGTGTGTTATTATTCAGTGCTGTCTACTATGAAAAGAAGAGTTCTCTGACCAAGATCAAGGACCACACAGATCTAGGGATTTGTAAACCTGACCGGAAGACAGTTTGACAACATGACCATTTAGCAGAATAGTAAGTTCCCTCTGGGGCCTATGAACCTTCCCAGCAGTAGACTTTTGACCAGCTTTATAGTGTTAGGCATGCTTCCCTTTCTTTAGAGCAAGCCCCAACTCCAACCAGAAAGTCCTGGATTACTGCCATACCTGTCAGGCCGCTGTTGCCCTAGCGGGCACATCTTCCTGTGGTTATTGCAGCATGTAGTGTCCAGGGCTGAGGAAGACCATCAGTGCCTTTTATGCCCCTGCAGCCTGCAGACACTTCCCAGCTTTGTCAGAGGGATCCACCAGGGAGGAAGTTTTTAGGGAGTTGCAGATTGATTTCTCTGTATCCTGGAAACAACTGTATGCTGTCTTCAGAAGTAGGTTCTTGCCGTCTGGCTCTGGTGGGCAACCAATAGTAATGGTAATGGCCTTTCTTGTTTCGGGGCCTCTTAGACCTTTCTGACCAATTGCTTGGGAAGGATCCCATGTGGCACTGAGATTTCCCCTTTCATAACCGATGCCTTCTGGGAGTAGCATTGTCCGCCCTGCACTCAAGCACGTACTCTCTTTAAATATAATTTAAGACTCGTTTACAAAGTAGTGGGTTGCCTCAGGCTTTTCAGAATCCTCAGTTTTGGTCAATACACTCTGAGCCATTTCTTCCTTCTCCCATCCTGTAAACCTTTGTCTCCCCATATATCTACCCTTTTTATTACACATGTTCTTCTATTTCCTCCCCTTCCTAGTGCTGCGACCCTTTAATACAGTTCCTCATGCTGTGGTGACCCCCAACCATAACATTATTTTCATTGCTACTTCACAACTGTAATTTCGCTACTGTTACGAATCATAATGCAAATATCTGTGTTTTCCAGTGGTCTTAGGTGACCCCTGTGAAAAGGTCACTTGACCTACGCCCCCCAAGGGCTCATGACCCACAGGTTGATAACCACTGCATTAAGGCATCTCCATTTTCTCAGGGGCCCCTTTTAGCTGTCTGACCCTTATAGACACTCCAAGTTAAACATATGAATCTAACTTCAGAGTTGGGATCCACATATGAGAGAGAGGAAGTGATGTTTATCTTTCCGAGTCTGGGTTACCTCACTTAACATATCTTCTCGTTCCATCAGGTTTTCTGTGAATTTTATGCTTTTCTTTACAACTGAATGTCATTGTTTCTACGTACTGTATTTTCGTGATCTGTTCAGAACATTTAGGCGGGCTCCATTTCCTTGCTATTGTGGTAGAGCAGCAGTAAACACTGATGGACAAATGTCTCCATAGGAGGGTGTGGAGACCTTTGTATGTTTGCCCAGGAGTGGTACAGCTGGATCATATAGTACTTCTATTCACTTGTTCGAAACCACCCTCCCCCTCCACCAAACTGGTCTCCGTAGTGCCTACACCGGTTTGCTCTCCTAGCAACAGTCTGTGATTGGCTAGGTTTATAGCACCAGGCATCCTTTCATTCTGGTTGAGCAGGCCTGAAAATCCAATTAGTTGGCTGTTGGTTACCACCGAAATACAATGGCAGCATTGTACCTTCAGGGATATCTTGTGGCCATTAGTCATCGTTGTGGCTCATACACGTCACAGCTGGGTGGGGCTGCTGACCGAATGTGAGACCTGAAACACTGAACTGCTAGAAGAAAACATAGGCAGCATCCTGTTAAGATACGGCAGTGGGAAACACTCTGACCAGGCCGCCGTCTGCCCAGGAATTAGGGACAAGAGTTGACGAGTGGGGCTTCGAAAAACTAAAAAGATCTGTACAGCTAAGGAAGCAGTCAGTTGAATGAAGAGGAAGCCATAGGGTGGGAGAGAATCTTCACCAGCCATATATTTGACAGAGGACTAATACTCAAAATATATAAAACCTCAAAAAACAGAGTCAAGAAAACAGATGATCCAGTTAAGAAAAGTGATGTAGATCTAAACAGTCCCAGCAGAGGTAACTGTTTCTTTTCAGCTCCAGCCCAAGATGTTACTTTGGCTTCACTCTGCTAAAAGAGAAACCGCTGCAGAAATGTAGCAATCTGCTCCAGCTCCAGCAAAAAGTTGCTGCTTCTGCCCCCCCCCACTCACCCCCGCCCCCCAAGGATCTTCCTAGCAGAAGTGTCCGTTTCCTCGGCTGCTCTGCTCTGCTCCCAAGGGAGATCCTCACCTGTAAAACCTGCGAAAGAGCTTCACCCAAGACTCTGTTAAAAAAGAGACTTATTTGGGAAGGAGGAATCCAGGAGAGTGGCTGCCTCTGCCAGGGTGGAGAAGGACAGCTGATAACCGACCAGCTAGAGGGCCATATATAGGGCTGCTTCTTTTTTTTTTTCCTCAAGACAGGGTTTCTCTGTGTAGTTTTGGTGTCTGTCCTGGATCTCGCTCTGTAGACCAGGCTAGCCTCGAACTTACAGAGATCCCCCTGGCTCTGCCTCCCGAGTGCGGGATTAAAGGCGTGCGCCATCACGGCCCTGTATAGGGCTTCTTAGGGGTGGAGTTTTTCCAGGGAGAAGATTTTCTGCTCAGGGATTGGTTGATTTAGTTGGTCATGGGCAGAGTTGGCTCTGGTTTCAGGGCCAGGGTGGGTTTCTTTGACTGGCCCTGTTGCCCTACAATGATAAACGTTCATCAGATTGAAAAATATCCCATCCGTCAGGCCTGTAGGGTCAGATTTGGACCAGTTGCCCTTGGAGTGAGTTCCTGAAGCAATTGTGAGCTGAGTGGTGTGATTCCCAGTTCCTTCCTTGGTGCACTGTCAGGCTTGACTCCGTGCTGTGGAAGGAGGGTGGTGTGAGGGGCGTGAATTCCCATGGCGCCTTCCTGATTCCCCACAGAGACACCTGCCACAGTAAGCAGGAAAAGTGTTTCACTGATGAGCCCTCTAACCCAGCATCTTAAGATTTTAATGATCTATGGTAATTACCCCTAACTTCTGCTGTTTTTTCCAGAAAGTGTGACGTGTATTTCCTGTACTTGCTCTTCTCAAAAAATGGCTGAGGTGAGGTGTGGGGTGTACATCTCAAAGGCTGGTACTCAAGAGACTGAGGTAGGAGTGGCCAGTTTGAAGCCAGCCAGAGCGACATAGTGAGATCTGTTTCAAACAAAGACATGAAAGGAGAGAGGTGGTTTGTCCAGTCTGCCCCCCCCCCCCAATAATCGGTGCTTTTCCTTCTCACGCATGTTTAGTCTCCTCCCAGGGTCCTTCAGACACAGACCGTTGAGACTGGGATGGTTAATGGTTACTTCTGGGTTACTCACAGAAATAGAGTAGCGATGCAAGTAATGAGTTATGACATGATATTTCTGGTCATATCCTGGCATTTCCTTCATTGCCAATTTCATTTTGAATTTTTCCAGAACTCATTTAGTGAAAAGGGGGGAAGATGTTTTAAGTCATAATTCCTGTATCATCTAGAGTAACAGGCAGAGGATAGGGTGCCATCCTCTCTGCTGTGTGCCATCCTGTGGTGATGGGCAGAGGGTTATTGTAGCTGGAAGTTTCTCCCGTCCTATCCAGCCCCATGGTCCTGCAGCTGCTTATAAAATAATCACTCAGAGGCTTATATTAATTACAAACTGTATGGCCAATGACTCAAGTTTCTTGCTAGCTAGCTCTTTCATCTTAAATTAACCCATTTCTATTAATCTATGTTTTGCCACATGTCTGTGGCATTACCAGTCTGCTGGATGTTGCTCCTTGGGTGGCGGGCTGGCATCTCTCCTGCCTCTGCCTTTCATCTCCCTGTCTCTCTCTTGGATTTCCTGCCTGGCTATAACCTGACTTGCCATAGGCCAGAGCAGCTTCTTTATTAACCAATCATAGCAACACATATTCACAGCTTAGAGAAAGACCATCCCCACAGCAGGTTATCTTTTCTGTTGCCTCATAGTCTTTTTATGGCATTTGCTGAGGCCAGTGTTAGGTCATGTTTCTAAAATCCCAGCTCCTATCTGCTATAAATAGCCTCACATGCTTAATGATTTTGTTAAAATTTTCAGTACATGGTTTATGAGAAAATGGAGCTCAGTTGCTGAATATGAGGCTCTTCAAATAGCCTTTGTCAAAGGGGGAGGCTCTGTGTAGGTTGTAATTAGGGACCGGCGTGTAGGATAAACATCCGCTGGCACATCTGCTGTGGTCGTCCGATGAGGACTTTCTTACAGACGACATTATCACATGAGCTCTGTGGAAGGCACAATCAGTGAGAGGAAGTAAACTATTCCAAACCTGTTTGACTCGATGTCCAGCCGATTCACACAGGCTTATCCCCATAGCCTCTGATCTGCCCACAAACTTCCCACGTCCGCCGCTGCTAACCTTCCTGTCTCTCAGCCTCGACTTCTCGCGTTCTTGCGTGCTGTTCCTTGAAATAATCGACCTCCTATCCTGACTCCAAGGATGTCGTTCTGATTCATCATCGTCTGTGGAGGGGGTTCTGGGAGGCCCCTCTTCCAGTCAGCGGTGATCCTCCAGCAGGAGTCAAAGTGTCTTTTCTGATCCGTCTCAAGCCCACTCACAGTGACCACATTTCACTTACAGCAGGAAGCCACGTTTGCCTGTGGTCTTCTCCTGCCTTTGCTCAGTCTCCCTTGCTCCTTCTCTTATTCACTGCTTCCCTCTCAGGGCCACTCGCCTCCTCATCATTGCTGGAACATGCTACAGCCTCTGCCTTAGGGTTTCTGTTCAGGTTTCTTTCTCTCTGTGATACTTGTTTCCCAGATTTCCAATTTTGACTGAAGTGTCATGAGGTAGGAAGTGCTTGGACTGGCTGTCCTTTTGAAACT
>CABHPQ010031673.1:1308-17412 GCA_902168405.1 Peromyscus aztecus
TATCATATCTATATCCTATATATCTATATCATATTCCCTTTTCTTCTTTAGAAAGAGATTATATTTATAATCAACCTGTTTTAAATAAAAATATTGGGGTTTTTTTGTCCCATACCAGAGGGCTCTTGTGATATGGGACAAAAGAATCTTTTAACCTTTTATTTTAGGAATATGTCTGGGTTTAGAGGGAGAGTAAGTCAATTCCATCTCTAAAGCCAACTTGGTATATTTGGGAATTTGGGCGTAGCTTCTCTTACTACTTCCTGCTGGAGGGGGGCGCAAAGAAAATTTTAGGATTATGGAGTAGTCCGTGAGGATGTATCGTCTGAGCCAGTTGCCTTGAAACCGTTCTGGATGTTAGATCATCTGGGCCATGGTGTCATTGGAGACCTTTCAGGGGGTCTTGGCTGGTCAAACCTGATGTATCTTAATCTGGAACAAATCCATAGCCTCTGGCTTTCTGTGGAAACAAAAGCAGAGCCTCTTTTCCAAAGTAACATATCCTTATATCCAAATTTTGAAGTCAAGGTACCTTTAAAATTTACATTTTGGCATAACTCAACAGCTTTTACAATCAAGTGTTTTTCTTTAGTTACGAATATCAAAGACAACATAATCCAGATTCTCTGTGTGATAGCCATCTTTATGTGGCTTATTACCTTTAATGTTTCTTTAAAGACTTTATTTTTTAAAAACTATCTATTTGTTTATATAACTGTTCATTTTTTTCTCTCTTTGAAGCCTACGTACATTTTTACATACATTGGAAACTATTTCATCTGAATCAGTCTTATTGTGAAGCTATTGCTTTAAACTGCAGCCTTCTAAGCCTGAAACGGCACTTTACAACATGGCGGTGGTACGTTTTCTGCCAGCTATCAACTCTCAGAAATAGTGGGTCTATGCTTCTATCAAAGCAGCGTGTAGCCCCAGAAACCTCTTTTTTTTTATACTAGTAAAGACTAAATCTACCACATAGCATAATGTGCCACTGGCAGACGCCTCATTCCTGCCATACTGCTGGTCAAACGTGCACGCCAGGAACCTGCCAGTAGTTCAAACCCGCGTTTTGTGGCATCTAGCTGCCCATATGAGACATGAAGCAGGAACCTGGTTTTGGCTCTGTTCAGAATTGTTTATTAAATATTTAAGGTTTAAGGTGGAAATTCGAGCCTTTGGGCTGGCTAGCTCAGTCGGTAGAGCATGGAACTCTTAATCCCAGGGTCATGGGTTTGGGCCCCATGTTGGGCGCCAGAGATTGGTGAAATTATTAAGGCCACTCCACGTAGTTAAAAGGAAGATTTATTTAGTGGGTAACTTACAAATGAAGGGATAGGTAGGTGGTGGATTCTGGAAAAGACGCAGCGCAGTCTGGCAGTGTTCTCTGGAGAACTCCCCTTGATCTACCTCTATCATCCAGGTCCAGGAAACAAGAGAGCACTACGCGTCCCGATCTCGGGTCTTCAGGGCCCTCCCTGGGCCCCGCCTTGTAGGCGTGATAGTTACTGAAGCCTCAATGGGGGTTAGAACTTCCAGACCAAAGCTGGAATGGCTACCCACTACAAAGGGTCTTTGGAAAACCACAGTATTGGAAAGGCTGTACTCCTTTCAAAGGTCTAGGAGAGAATTTCCTTTACCTAACCTATTCTGTATTCTTTCACTTGTCAGCAATTCCTGGCTTTTTGGTTTTTTTGCTTGCTTGCTTATAAAAGCATCACTTCAATCCTTGCTTCCATCTTCACATAGTTCTGTACATTATTTTTAAGTTAGCCTCTTCTTATAATGATGGCAATTATTATAACTTTTTAAACTTGACTATATCTGCAATGACTATAGATGCTCCAACGATGTAGTTATTCTGTCTTCTCAAGTTTCTTTTGTCAACGTTTTATAGTTTTGAATACAGAGATGCTACTTTGTTGGTTAAATTTATTCCTAAGTATTTTATTTTATTTTGGGAGCTAATATGAATGGAATATTTTTCTTGACTTTTTTGTAGCTAATCAACATCAAGCTAATTTTCTTGATGTTGGTAATTTGTTTCTTTTCCCTTTTATCTTGATTAACATGGCTAAAGATTTATCAGTTTTATTTCTTTCAAGGAAGTCATTTTTGGGTTCATAGATTTTCTTGTCTCCCACTTTCAATCTGTTTCTTGCCAATTTTTGACTGTTCATTAAGTTTAATTTGCTCTTGTGCTATTTCTTAATGTTATAACTTAGGGTATTAATTTTAGACCTTCTTTTCTACTGTATACATTAATTGCAATATATTTCCTTCTAACCACTACTTTAATGCTTTCTAAAATTTTTTGTAAACTGTATACTCATTTTCATTTAGTTCAGAATATTTTTATTTTACTTGAAACTGTTAAATAGTATATTTAAATGCCTATAGCTTAATTTCTAAGTGCATGGAACTTTTGTATTTTTCTGCTATTTAATTCTAGTTATTTCTATTATACTGAGAAAACATTCTGTCTTTAGATTCCTTTAACCTTTTTTGAGCTTTGTTTTATGGCTCAGAACGTGGTCTATCTTGGGGGATTTTCATGTGTACTTTAGAACAATGGCTCTCTGTTCCACTGGTCAATTTGTCTATTTTTATAGTAGTCATATATATACTGTGTTGATTGCTATAGCTTTGTAATGTCTTTTGAAATTAGGTAGTATGATATCTCTACTTTTGTTCTTTCTGGCCAAGATTATTTTGACTATTTGAAGGTCTTAAGTTGAAATATTTCTTCTAAGATCATAAACAAGACAGAAAGGTCACAGTTGCTGTTTCTATTGAATATAGGACTAGAAATCCAAACCAGGGTAATTAGATGAAAAATAGAAATGAAGGTATGATTTTGCATATAGAAAACCATGAGGGTTCCACACAAATACTGAAATAACTAAACTTTCAGTGTATGTATCATAGTTCTGAGATTGAGAATCCCTGGAATAGGTTATAGGCATCCCAACTGTTATTCAAAAGTCATTCTTAAAAAACCTTAAACCATCAATGTTTATGCCCTTTGCCAATAGATATATGTGTGAATTGAGTCACATTAAATATTCACATTTACAAGTCTATCATGGTTTTTACTTTCTCCTTTTCTCATATCTTCTTTGTGCCTGCACAATGCTTCATTTTCTTCCAAGGACAAGTAGAATACACTTGCAATTTTCCATCTTTTTTTAAGTGTGCATACAGACTTGCAGAAGTATGCATCTTTCCAAACACAAAATGCACATTGGAGCTTTTCAAGAGCCTTTATAACTACCTCATTCTCTGGTTCACCTTGTTAGATTTCTGGGTATTCTTTTAGTGTGTTTCTTGCCTCCACAAAACCCAGGGCATGGGCTTCTCTGAACTGTAGTGAGACACTTTTCTCTGTCCTGCCCCAGTCCCACAGTCCTACAGCAGCTTTTAAAATAATCACTTAGAAGCTTAATAATTACAAACCATTTAGTCTATGGCTCAGGCTTATTGCTAGCTAGCTATTACATATTAAATTAACCCATTTCTATTCATCTATATTTTGCCATATGGCCGCAGCGTTACCGGTCTGCTGGCATCTTGTTCTTTGGGCAGCTGGATGGTGTCTGCTCTGACTCCTCCATCCTCCCTGGCTCTTTCTTTGGATTTCCCGCTTAGCTATAGCCTGTCTTGCCATAGGCCAGAGCAGCTTCTTTATTAACCAATGGTAGCAACACATATTCACAGCATACAGAAAGACAATCCCACAGCATTTCCCCCTTTCTGTCTAATCAAAAAGGAAGGTTTTCATTTTAACATAGTAAAATTATATATAACAAAACAGTTATCAAGCAAGAATTACAGTTATAATATTTAGTCTATTTGTATTTAGCAAAATTAAAGAAAATGCTCTATCATCTATCCTATATTTGTAAGTCTAAAGTTTCATGTCTAATTTACCTTTTATTGTAACCAAGGAAAACTGTAATTATAACTATCTTGTTTTCACCTCCATCAAAGACCCCAGAAGGATATTATCTGAGTAAACCAGAAGTGCATTGCAGGCAACTTCCAAAATTCTAGAAATGACAGAGACATCTGACTGCCTGGACAGTAACCCAAAGTTCCTCTGTAATGTTGGGGCATCCACTTTTGGCTATAGGTGTAGAATATCTGACAGACCATTTTCAGAAGCAGGATATTTTGAAAGACCATATTACCCTGTCTTGGCAAGGTTCAGCAGTCACTTTTCCTTGTGTCCTAATTAATAATTAATATCAAGCCTCTTAGTGATTATTATAATAATGGCAGCTGTGGGACTGAGCAGGACTGGGCAACTTTTGGCTACACTGAACTCTTTTCCAAATCAAGTTAGTTTACATTGACAGCATAGTTGCTGGTTTTCTTGGTTTGTCTACTCTTATAGAAATACTGATAATGGAGCTAGAGTATGAATAAGGAATGTCTAAAACAGACCACATGTTTCTGCTTTTACAACCTAAAGTTCAGTAGATATTTTCTTGAACAAATGTTTCTTTTTAAAATAAATTTTATTGTGTATATTTAATGTAAGTAACATGGTATTATGAGATACATATAGACAATAAAATGATTAGTTATTTATTAAGCAATTTAACATTTATAAACTATTATTAACTATACTCATATTGTACATTAAATTTATAGTCTTGATCATCCTACTCCTCTGCTACTGTGTATCTCCTGTTCTATATTTCCTATTTCTTCCCAGTTGTCTTTTTCCCAGTAACTACTTCTTTATCCTCTATCTCTGTAGAGTTGAATTTTTTATTTTCCACATAATATGTGAAATCATACCACATTTTTCATTCCATACTTGACTTATTTCATTAAGCTTTATATCCTGTAGAGCCATCTGTTGTGGCAAATGGCAGAATTTCCTTAGTTGTCTGCCTGTCTATCTATGTATCTATCTATGCATCTATCTATGCATCTATGTATGTATGTATGTATGTATGTATCTATCTATCTATCTATCTATCTATCATCTATCTATCTATCTATCTATCTATCTATCTATCATTTTTAAGGCATTGTCTCACTTTGTAGTCAAAGCTAACCCAGCACTCATTATGTATAGCCTTGGTTGGCCTCAAACTCAAGATCCTTTTGTCTCAGCTTCCTGAGTGCCAGGATTACAGACCCATGCCTTAAAGAGTTAGCACTGATGAAGAAGAAAAGTGACAGTTAGAGGCAATGAGGACTTAGCTAACTGTGCTGGCTAGTTTGATGTCAACTTGATGTAAGCTAGAATCATCAGCAAGAAGGGAAACGCAATTGAGAAAATGTCTCCTTAAGGGCTGTAGGCAAGCATGTAGGGCATTTTCTTAATTAATGATTAACAGTGGGCCCAGCCCATTGAGGGTGGTGCCACCTCTGGGCTGGTGGTCCTGGATTCTATAAGTAAGCAGGCAAGCCAGTAAGCAGCACTCCTCCATGTCCTCTGCATTAGCTCCTGCCTCCAGGTTCCTGCCCTGTTTGAGATCCTGTCCTGATATCCTTTAATGATAAACAGTAATGTGAAAGTAAGCCAAATAAACCCTTTCCTCCCTAAGTTGCTTTGTCCATGGTATTTCATCACAGCAGTGATAACCCTAAGAAAGAAACTGGTACCAGGAGTGAAGTGTTGTTATGACAGACTTGACCATGTAAGTTTTGGGAAGATTGTAAAAGTACTTTGGATCTTTGGGCTAGAAAATCCATTGAGTGTTGAAACTTCAGTGGGCTGTTCTGTAGGAGTCTTTAAGATAAAAAAATGTTGAGTGTAGTCCAAACAATGAAAGCCTGACTTGTAAAGTTTCAGATGAAAGCAAAGACTCTATCATGCCATTTGTGTAAAGAATCTGTGGTATTTGGTCAGCTGCAGCTGAGGAATTGGCTGTGATTAGGAAGAGAACATCATCGTTGAGGTTAAGATTTCTGGGAAGTGTTATCACAGGGTCTGCACACAGGAGCTGTGTTCCAGAGGAGGACAAGGTTGTACCTTGTGCTGGTAGCCAAACTTGATAGTTTTAAGAGCCACCCAGATGGTACTGGTTTTGAAGGCATGAGGGGTCGTGGAGAGAAGCTGAGGATTGGCTCTGAGTGGCAGTGCTGCAGTCCCTGATAGAGCCCAGGAGGGGCTATTGGCGAAAATGCAGCCCAGTATTTTGGAGATGCCAATACCATGGGATGATCACCAATAACAACAGCAGTAGTGAAGAGGAGCCAGCCAGAGCCTATAAAACAAGCCGTGTGCTATACAAGGCAAAGTTAGAGAAATGACCCAAGGCCTTTGGAGGAGTCTAGAAGATCATGAGTGGATCCCAGATATTGGATGTTGAATTATTTATACTGTTGGAGTTTGACTGAACTTTTAAAGAGAGTTTGGAATTTCACAGAAACTTTGGACTGGATATTTTATAGACAATTTTTAAGTGTTTAATTTTTTAAATATTATAGGACTTTTAAAATTTGGAATAATTATATTAATGTGTAATCTTGGGGATAAACAAGAAAGGAAAGGCCTTGGCTTAACAGTGATGGAGTGTAATATGGATCATACGGTAGACTTATTTTTGGCTTATTTGAGAATTCTCTATACTGATTTCTAGAGCAGCTGCAGTAGTTTGCAATTCTACCAATAGTGAATGATGGTTTCTCTTTCCCCACGTCCTCACCAGCATTTGTTGTTCGTTGTTTTGTTGATCTTTGTCATTCTGACTTGGGTAAGATGAAATACGAAAACTGTTTTAATTTGCATTGCCATAATTGCTAGGAAGGATGAACACTTTTTGAGATACTGCTTAGCCATTTTTATTTTTTTGAAAACTCTATTCACCCTTTGATCTACAATGGTGTCCTGCCTGCAAGATATGGTGGCATAAATCTTGTAGAACTAACCAACCAATATCTGATTTGATTTAAGGCCCACTCCACAAGATAGACCCATAGCCAACACTGCTGGGATGACCAAGAAGCTGAGACTAGATAGCCCAGGACCTAGGGCAAAACCAAATATTACTCTTCTACTGAAAGAACATAGCAATAAAATGACTCCTAATGACCATCTGCTATACTCAAAGATAAGTGTGCTGTGGGGTGTTCTGTATGTTAAATGTGTTGCTCTGATTGGTTAATAAATAAAACACTGATTGGCCAGTAGCCAGGCAGGAAGTATAGGTAGGGCAGGTAGAAAGGAGAATTCTGGGAAGTGGAAGGCTGAGGCAGGAAGACGCTGTCAGTTGCCGCCATGACAAGCAACATGTAAAAGATACCAGTAAGCCACAAGCCATGTGGCAACTTATAGATTAATAGAAATGGGTTAATTTAAGATATAACAACTAGATAACAAGAAGACTGCTGTAGCCATACAGTTTATAAGCAATATAAGTCTCTGTGTGTTTACTTAGTTGGATCTGAGCGGCTGTGGGACTGGCGGGTGAGAGAGATTTATCCTGAACGTGGGCCAGGCAGGACTGGAAAACTCTAGCTACATAAGTGCCTTGCACAGACACCATCAGAGAAGCTTTAAGAGCCAGAGGGGATGGAGAACGCCAAGAAAACAAATCCCTCTAATGATCAAAACACATATGAACTCAAAGAGTCTGAGGCAGCACGGATCCTGCATGGGTCTGCATCAGGTCTTTTGTGTATATATTATGGCTTCCTTTCAGAAGAGGAGACAGAAAGAGTGTAAGAGCCAGAGGAGATGGAGAATACCAAGGCAATAGGGCCCTCTGAATTAACAGGATTGACACACATATGAACTCACAGAGACTGGAGCAGCATGCACAGGGCCTGCATGGGTCCACACCAGATGGGGTCCTACAGCTGAAAGGAGAAGTGGACATATGCCCTCATTCCTAACCCTGAAGCAATCACCAATTGATAACCATTTGCAAATAAGAAATTAGTTTTCTCTAAAGGAGTCTCACTGGGGAAGCAAACTACTCTTAAGGGTAGGCTGCATGCCCAGCAGTAGAGGGTCAACAGAAAATGAACTCAATGGCATCTTTAGAGATTTTTTTTGTCTCATAATGTCATGTCAGGGATTTAAAAATTTTTTTTTATCTTTTATTTTACTTATGTTTTCCCTCTATCTTTTTACCCCATGGGTCCTTTGTGTATATATTATGGCTTCCAGTTTGGTGTTTTTATGGGATTCCTGAGTGTGTGAGCGAGTAAGTCTCTGCATCTGTATCCATTTCTTGTGTCTTTTCTTGGGCTCTTTTCCTTCTGTTTGTTTTGTCCTATTCTGGTGAGTTAGTTTTTGTTTTACCTTATTTATCTTATCTTAATAATAATTTTTATTATTATTCCTTAGAAGCCTGTTTGTTTTCTAATGAGAGACAGAAAGAGGGTGGGCCGGATGGGAGAGGTGGTGAGAGGACCTGGGAGGAGCAGGGGGAGGGGAAACCATAATCAGGATATTTTATATGAAAAAAATCTATTTTCAATAAATGGGGAAAAAGGATTAGAAAACAGAAGCTAGGAGTATTGAAAAGACATGAATAGTCTGCATGAAACAGAGGGGGACCACACTGGCCTGGAGAAAGAGTTAGAAAGAGAAAACAGAAGTATGCCATGCTTGGAGGCCAGCAGCTTCTACACTACAAGGAAAGATTGAGTTCTTGTGCTGTCTTTTTTGCTTAGTCCTTATAACTTCAAATTAATTGGAGTAGTTTTCTTTTACTTCTTAAACAAAAGCTTTATTACTTTTACTGTTGTTTTTAAAGCTTTTCATCATTTAATTTTAATACATTTTAATTAAAATAGAATTGTACCACTTTTTCCCTTCTCTTTTCTCACTCCAAGTACTCCCAGATGCCCTCCCTCCAATACCTCTCTCGTCCCCCACTCTCAAATTGATGGCTTCTTTTTCTTTGATTATTGTTATTATATGTATACATATATATGTATGTATGAATATATAAATACAACCCTGGAAAAAAAAACTCTCTGTTCAGATCCATAGCCCACTGTTTTACTTGGCTTCTTTGTTTTCTTGACTTTTTGTAGTTCTTTCCACATTCTGGATATTTACCCACTGTCAGATTTTTAGCTAGCAAAAATTCTCCCCCATTTTATGGGATTCCCCTTTATTCAATTAATTACTTCCTTACTTGTACTTTTTTAGTTTTGTGAGGTCCCAGTTGTCAATTGTTGGCCTTAATTCCTGGGCAAATGGAGTCCTATTCAGAAAGACCTCCCCTACACCTATGTCAATTAGGGTACTGCTTATATTTTCTTCTAGCAATTTCAATGTTTCAGGTTTCACATTGAGGTCTTTGATCCACTTGGAGTTAGTTTTGGTGCACAGTGATAGATATGGGTCTGATGTAATTCTTTTACAGTATACATCTAATTTTTCTAGCATCATTTTGTTGAAAATGCTGTCTTTCCCCTGGTGATTTTTTTGCCCCTCTGTCAATATCACATGGCTATAATTACATATACTCATGTTGGAGTCTTCTGTTTTGTTCCATTGGTCTATATGTCTTTGTGTGTGTGTGTGTGTGTGTGTGTGTGTGTGTGTGTGTGTGTGTGTGCACGCGCGCCAGTACCATACTGTTTTTATACTCTGCAAAATCTCTTGAGATCTGGGATGGAAATCCCTCCAGCAGTTTGTTGTTGTTTTGTTTTGTTTTTTTGCTCAGGATAGCTTTGACTATCTGGGATCTTTTGTAGTTCCATATGAATTTTAGGATTTTTTTTTCTATTTCTATGAAGACTGCTGTGGCATTTTGATTGGAACTGTATTGAATCTACAATAACTTGTTTTTGGTAGAATGGTCATTTTTACAATATTGAGTCTACCAGTCCATGAACATGGAAGGTCTTTCCATTTTTCTAGTATCTTCTGCAGTTTCTTTCTTCAGAGATTTAAAGTTTTCATTGTGTATATTTTAACCTATCAGAAGTTGATTTTTTTAATAATATGAAGAATTTCCTATTCCCAGATAATTTTTCCATTGTCATGTATAGAGAAGTCAATCTTTCTTGTGCTGTTATAAAATGACACCTTTTTTCGTATACCATATTTCCATGTATTTAGGGGTCTAGTTTGGAATGCCATTTTGTTTTCTTGATCTATTCTATACTAATACACTTAAAACTATAATTTTATAATGTGCTTTTATAGCTGGTGTCTCGTACCTTCTTTTACAAAATTGTTACTTTCTCATTTTTCAAAATGAGTTTTAGAATTTTCTTGTCTAATATATGAAAATTTCTAAAATATAGATTGATATTACATGAAATTTGTCCATTAATTTCTAAGTAAATTTTTCTTTTCTAGTTTTGAAATTGCCTATCTGTGAACATGGTATTTCTACCTATTGGCTTCCTTCAAGTCTTCTAGAATAGTTTAATAGATTTCTTCATATTACTTCTCTACATTTTATTTCCAGTCATATTATAGTTTCTATTGCTTTTGTAAATTTTGCTTCATTTTTACTTTTACTAAATAGGTAAACTGGTGTATAGGAAAGTCATTAACTTTCTGTTGATTCTATTTTTTTTATTACTTCAACATAACAGAAGAATTGCTAAAATAGTACAAAATACATCTTGTGCACCCTCTCCTATTTAAGTATATATCTAAGCCTTATATACTCTTATGTGTTTTATATACCAAAATCATACCATTTGTATCATAGAAATTGTATGATATTTTTAACTGCCAAGGGGCTGTCTTTTTTTACTCTTACTTGTTTATTAGTAAAAGCCTTTAGAAAGAATGATTTTTACTGTTGGTGTTTAGTTTTCCTAAATAAGTATTTCTGTTAAATCTGATCTTTTCCCTAGAACTGCAATATGCTAGCACTGTGATGCGCTTTGATTATGTCTGGCTTCGAGACCACTGCCGCTCAGCATCATGCTATAATTCTAAGACTCACCAGCGGAGCCTGGACACTGCCAGTGTGGATTTATGTATCAAACCAAAGACCATTCGTCTAGATGAAACCACATTCTTTTTTACTTGTAAGTATACAGGGGTTTCTTGATTTTTTTTGAGGTATTCTTTTAAAGAATAATGATTTTATGAAAATAATGGTTTGGCTCTTTCCAAAATAGGGAATTTTTTCTGTTAGTTTTCCCCCTTGCTTTGGAAGTAGTTTCAATAGCCTTTTGCTTTTTTTTGTTTTGTTTTGTTACAGCTAATATCATACTTAATTTTCAGACAGGATATTCTCTAAGCTAGGAAACATTGCAATGGTGTCTGCTTTCATCAGTGTTCTGTCTTGATTTGTTTTGCATTTTGTTTTGAGACAAGGTCTTGTGAAATAGCCCCAGCTGTCCTTAAATTCACTATGTAGATCAGACTGGCCTCATACTGGTGATTCTCCTGCCTCAGCCTTCTGAGTGCTTGGGTTTCACGTATAAGAATTAACATTCTCAGAAGAAAGTAAGGAGACCTTGCTTCCCTTGCTTCCCTTGCTTAGGCCAACCCATACCTCCCTGGGAACCCCCTGTACCAGGAGACCAGCCTGAATGGCCTTCTGCATACCATTTTCCCTGCTGAAGCCCTCCTATGCCTCCTGAAAATCATGCTCCAAGTGGAAGCCACTGCCTCCTGTCCAGACCTGCCTATAGCTCCCAAGATTTTTGTTCTGGGATCCCAGCCTGCATATCCCCTGTAGCAAAAAGGAGACCAGGCTTTCCCTACTTAGGCTTACTCACATTGTCCAGGAACTTCTTGCACTAGAGAAGAAACCTAGGCCTCCCCTGCTTAGGCCTAACTATATATCCAGCCACACTTCAGGCAAGGACCATGGGCTCCTACACCATGCTGACCTACAGCTCCTAAGAATTTTGCTCCAGAAGTACAACCAACACATCCTTCTTCAGAAAGAAGAGAATCTGGCTTAGTCTACTTGGGCCTGCCTACACCACTCCAGATCTTCTTTCACAAACCCCACAGAGGAAAATGAGCATCTCAACCTTCTGAACATTGTAAATTTCTCTGCTAAAAGAAGAAAGAGAAGTTTTAAAAGAAAGACCTAAGGGAAGAGAGGAAAAACATCAACCAACAAACTATTCAAGATGTGCAAGTCCCAGAACAGGCAAAAAGAAAAAAAAAAGACCATATGTCTCTTCCACAAACTAATCACATAATAATGGCACCTAAATGTAAGTTACCTGGAAAAACTTCCAGACAGAAATTTAAAAGAATAATTACAACTATGTCAAACAATTCAAAGACATGAATATACTCCAAAAGAACAAAAACAAAGACATGACTGAAATGCAGAAATAAACCCAAGATATAAAAATATAATTTAACAAAAAGAATTGCTGAACAAAAGCCAAGCTGATAGGATACTGGAAATGAAAAATTCAAAAATTTAAAAACTTCAGTGGAAAGACTCACCAACAGGATAATGTAGAAAACAAAAGACTCGGGGCCAGAAAAAAAAAGTAGAGTAATTAGATCACTCAGTAAAAGTCAATGAGAAGTTTGTAGAAAATATATTAACAAGTATGAGCTAGAGGAACAGGGAGTTTGTTGTGAGATCCTTTCTCCTAGGAATGTCAGAAGCTACACCCCTAAAGTCTCACCAACATGACTGCCTAAACATGAGCTGAACAAGGACAACAACAATCATGATCATATGGATGAGGAAAAGTCCAGGAGACCTCAACCCTATGCAAAAAACTTCAGGCAACTAAGAAATGCTGAAAGTGGGAGAGGTAGTCTTTACCACAGGAAGAGGTACACCAACTGGTCATCCAATACCAAATGGTCAGCCCAATAAACATACATACAAATAACATTATACAGAATACGCATGCTATGTATTTAGGGAAATATACATATGAAAAACAATTAATGAAAAAAGAGGCCATAAATATGGGAGGTGCATCATGTATTAAAGGATTTAGAGGTAGGAAAGGGAAGGGAAGAAATTATGTAATTATAATAAAAAAATAAGAAAAATTTAAAAAATGTAAGAACAGGGCCTGGAGAGATAAATCAGTAGTTAAGCAGTTGCTGCTCTTGAAGAGGATGTAATTTGGTTCTGAGCACCCACATGCCAGCTTCCTATCATCTGGAATACCATAAAAAAACTAACCTTTGAACTGCAGGCATAGAAGAATACCATAGCAAAAACATAGAAATAGATGAAATTTTTCTAAAACCTAGAGAATAAGATGCCCATTCAGGTACAAGAGGACTACAAAACACCATAGAGCCAGAGCCAGAAAAGAAATTCCTCATTACATGTTGTAGTTAAAACATTAAGAACACAGAATAAAGAAAGAATATTGAAAGTTGCAAGAGAGAAAAGTCACTTATAAAGGCAGGCCTATCAGAATAACATCTGATTATTAGACAGAAACTTATGGAGACAGAAAGGCCTGAAAATATGTAGTCCAAGTTCTGAAACCACAACTGTCAAACTAGACTACTATACCCAGGAAAACCATCTATTAAAACTGAAGAACTGCCGGGCGTTGGTGGCACACGCCTTTAATCCCAGCACTCGGGAGGCAGAGGCAGGCGGATCTCTGTGAGTTCGAGGCCAGCCTGGTCTACAGAGCGAGATCCAGGACAGGCACCAAAGCTACACAGAGAAACCCTGTCTCGAAAAACCAAATAAAAAAAAACTGAAGAAGTAAAAACTTCCCATAATAAGAATAGATTAAAGGAATTTATGACCACTAAACCAGGACTATAAAGGATATTTGAAGGACTACTTTGGTCTGAAGGAAAGGATAAACACACCCAAGAGTCACAGGAAATAAACAATTCCAGAAGAGTTAATTCAAAGAAGTCCAAGAAAACACTACAAAACAACAAAATGACACAAATTAATGCACAATTTTCAATAATACCTCTTTTTTTGTTTTTTTGAAACAGGATTTCTCTGTGTAGCTTTGGAGCCTTTCCTGGAACTCACTCTGTAGACCAGGCTGGCCTTGAACTCACAGATATCTGCCTGCCTCTGCCTCCCGAGTGCTGGGATTAAAGGCATGCGCCACCACCGCCTGGCTAATACCTCAATATTAATGGTCCCAGTCAACCAATAAAGAGACACAGATGAACAGATGTATTAGAAAGTAAGATGAATCTTATTTATTGCCTGAAACATACACACACACACACACACACACACACACACACACACACACACACACCCCTTACCTGCAGCAATAGGTAACACCTTATGGTAAAGGGATGAAAAAATGTAGTCCAAACAAGCAGAGTTAAGAAGCAAGCTATTCTAATATCTGACAAAATATACTCAAATTAGAACTAGTTAGAAGAGATATGGAGGGTCACTTCATATTCATTGAAGAAACAATCCACCAAGAAGGTATTATATTTGTAAATATATATGCACCAAACACAGATACACCTAATTTTATTTAAAAAAAAAAACATACTATTAGATCTGCAACCACAGATTAACTCCAACACAGTGATAGTGGATGACTTTAACACCCCACTCTCACAAATAGGTCCCCTGCAAAAAACTCAAGAGAGAAACTGAAGTTAACTTACATCATAAAATAAACAGAAAATGAAAAGGATCTAACAGACATCTACAAAACAATCCAGCTAAGCACTAAAGAATGTACCTTCTTTTCAGCAGCCCATAGAACTCTCTCCAAAATTGAGTGCTTATGAGGATTCAAAACAAGTCTCTACAAATACAGGAAATTTGAAATAACATCCTGCATTCTATCTGACCTCAGTGGAATAAAGGTAGATATCAAGAGCAATACAAAATAAAGAAAGTACATAAAATCATGGAGACTAAACAATACAACACTACTGAATGATAATTGGGTGAAGAAAGAAATCAAGCAGGAAATTTTCAAATCCTTAGAATTGAATGAAAGTAAAAACACAACATAATAAAATCTATGGGACACAATGAAGGCAGTTCTAAGAAGAAAGGTTATAGCACTAAATGCCTACATAAAAAATGGAGAGATCTCAATTAATAACTTAATCATGCACTAGAAAACCATGGAAAAACAAAAACAACACCCCAAAACAGTAGATAAGAAGAGATAAGCAAAAATCATGGATGAAATAGAAGTAAGAAAAAAATAGAATCAATGAAACAGAGTGTTGGTTCTTTGAAATATTAACAAGTTTGACAAACCTTTAACCAAATTAACTAGAAGGGAGAGGAGACACAAATTAATAGAACTAGAGATGATTTAAAGGGAGGTATTACAACAGAGACAGAAAATTCAGAGAATCATAAGGATATACTGCAAAAAGCTTATATTCCAGAAATGTGGAAAGTCTAAAAGAAATAGATGAATTTCTAGATGCATATGACTTCTAAACTTAAACTTACATGAAGGAAATAATTCAAACATACCTATAACAAGCAATTAAATAGGCACAGTCATTAAAAATACCCCAACTATTTAAAAAAAATCCATCCAGGATCAGATGGATTCAGGACAGAACTCTATCAGACCTTCAAAGAACACCAATACTCTTCAAATAATCCAATAAAATAGAAATGTAAGGAACATTTTCAAATTGTTTTTATGAAACCACTAATAACTCAATACCAAAAAACAGATAAAAAAAATTATAGGCCAATGTCTCTAATGAACATAGACACAAAAATTCTCAATAAAATACTTGTAAACTGAATTTAAGAGCATAAGAAAAGGTCATAATAATCAAGTGGCTTTCATCCTAGAGATGTAGGTGTGGTTCAGCATACATAAGTCAGTAAGTGTAATCTGCCACAGATGTAGGTGTGGTTCAGCATACATAAGTCAGTAAGTGTAATCTGCCACAGAAATTAGACTTAGGGACAGAAACCACATGGTCATCTTATTAGATGCAGAAAAGAACTTCAATAAAATGCATCTATTCATGATAAAAGTCCTAGAAAGAATCAGGATGCAAGGGATGTATCTCAAATTAATAAAGGCAATATACAACAAGCCAAAAGCCAACATACTAAACAAATAAAAACTCCAATATTTCTACTAAAATCAGAAACAAGGATGCCCATTCTCTTGACTCCTATTCAATATAATGCTTGAAGCCTTAGCTAGAACAACAAAACAAGAAAAGATAAAGTAGATACAAATAGGGAAAAAAATCAGATATCCTTATTTGCAGATGATATG